>QTSX02005250.1:0-91051 GCA_014839935.2 Entomophthora muscae | reverse complement strand
GCCAATTGTACACGCTGGTGAGAACTAGCTGGTCTTGATAGATGATGTACCCATTGGGGATGTCCCCCTTGGGGATCGGTAGGAAGGTCTCTTGTTGGGGAGTAGCCATACAGCCCGTACTCTGTCCTTTCTTGGGGGGAATTTTGTTTTAGATAGGTCATAAACCTACTTCTGCTACCACTGTTGCAACTGAACCAATGAGGATTCAGTATTTGGAATTGGGGAAGACAACAGTCCAATAGGAAGGACAGAATAATAAGAATAAGGTGTTGTTTATTGTAGAATATTGTGATTAATATACCATATAGGGAAAGCCATAAGGCCACAGGGGGTGGCATGGTGGGAAGTTCCATGCAAGGTTTGAGGCCGAGGAATAACTCATGTGGGGATCAGCAAGTCAAATTGGTAGCGCTCCTAATTATGATGAAGTACCCGCCATTTGATATTGCCATCAGATTAGTTCATGTTGTTAGATACGTCAAGGGGCGGCTCATTGAGCGCCCCCTGTGTATTTTAAGATACATTAGCAGGCAAGTCTGGAAGCTCCATTGCAACAAAAGTATCATTCTTCTCTTAAATCTTCCCCTTTATCTCATTTATTATACTTCCCAGAAGTATAATCTTGACACTTCTTTACCCAAACCCTTGTGGCAAATTGGCTATGTCACCCTTCAAGGGAAGAGGTGGTCCTGATTAAGACATCTATAACCTGCTTAAAGCAGTTCCAGGTGATCAAGTCACTACCTTCTTGGATATGGCATGCTCCTTAGAAGACACCAACCCACTAAGTTTAGAAATACTCAATAAAGGGCACAAAGGCTGCCTGGTTGACAATGGTGTAAGGGTGGCAGAGGAGAGCATCATAGAAGGCAATATTTTCCTCCTTTTTTACTAGGGCAAAGCAGCAAAGCAATTGAACACATCCTTGGCTTCTTTAGTGCCTTCAGAGTTGACCAGCCCATGGAGATCAGAGCACTTTTGGAGGCGGCAGCAGAGCGCTTGCTGGAAGTTGAAGTAGAATCCCTGAGGGGAGCTCTTAGAGACTTGAATAAAGGCATCTTCCTGAGCCTGCTCAAAGTCAACTACCAGATATGCAAGCTAGGTCAAGCTCTCCAGCTGCTTTTGGGGTTACAGCATGCATTTAACCTGTCTGCATGCCAACTTTAATTTGGCACTTGGGCCAAAGCCTACTAGGTGATTACCAAGTAAACCAATTTTATATATATCCTATAGTCAGGATCAACAATCAATGCAAAAAAGCCAGTGTCAACACTGATTAATAATAGACTTAATATTTATTACAAAATAAAGGAATATCACTAGGGTTGGGACAGGCACCAAAATCAACACAATTGTTTTTGTGACCAAACTTTGCCTGACAGGGTTGATTTTGTGGGCAAGGGTGTCAGGATTGACTATTCTTCCTCTCTGGAAACCCAGGCCCAGGAGCAGGAATCAAACCCCGGCCCTGGACCCGCCCAAGCTGCTGGGCCTGTGGACCGCAGGACCTCCCGCCCGCGCCTTTCTGGGATCAAGACCCCACAAGCTGATACCAAGAATGTTGGCCCAAGCAGTGAAACGAGCCAAACCAAGGAAATTATTGCACCTAATGGAATACTAATCACAGCGCCTAATGGAGATACTTATTTGGCAACTATTAGCTTCATGAGCTTGAAGTTAACACTGTTGACCAATCAAGAATCATCCCCGGAAGGAGGCACAGGCCTGCAGCCCAACCCCATGACTACAACTCTAGAGCAAGATAATTAATTAGCCAATTCAAGGTCTCTGACCAATGAAAGAACTCCCGGCCAGGGTGCCATTTTGCTGCCTTTGAACTAGAGCACCCAGAAACCCCCATGGAAAATATTAAGTTTAGAAGTGTGGTGCTATATAGACCAAAGAACCCCGCGCTTCAAACTTATCACCATTTTTGAATAAAGGTTATGTTATTTTGGCTTACACAGCTACTGCCTTATTTTGTCTTTGCCATCTATCAAATTGGTATAAGATCTTCTGGTCCTCCTGCCCCTCTGCCCGCATATTCCTGTCCTCCAGGTGTTCCCTTTGGCCCCATCCACTTCATTGAGTACCCTCTGAAACCTGAATATAAGGACTAAATCCTTGAAAAGATCCTTGAACTAGACCCTTTAGCCTGCATACAATCCGAAGTTAGATACAGCCATCAAGGCCCCTGGATATTCTCAACACACAATTTGTTTAGAAGCAAATTTAACTACCTGCCTGCCTATGAGCTCTGTATGGAACCACCTGTGACCCCCAAGCCTATGCCCGCTTCCTCACCTGACCTCCCAACTGGCTACACTGGCAAGCTTTTTGGGATTGTGTACATCACCCTCACAGGGGTGATTGACACTATAACCCGTCTGATGGCCCATTGTCTTGGGTGGTGAAGTCCTTCCCTATCTTTTTAAGTTAGCTCCTCTCTTGTGGTGGGCTTTACCCGCAAAAAACCAGCCCAGATGATCCCCAAAACTTATGAGCTGGCCGCCCAAGACTGGATCCCTGAAAGTGACATTCTAGTTGCACCGTGATTTATGCAGGTTTGTTTTGTGTTTTAGGGGCAAGTTCACAATTTCAACTACCATGTTTTGTGCCCTGCTCCTAAAGTCACAAAAAAATCTGTATGAGCTGTGATGTGATCAAGCACAATCTCATGTGAGTTTTTGTTGCATCCAATCATAAGTATGCAAGCTATTCCTTTCAATTGAAATATATATTTATAAATAATTTGATTGCTGTTTATACAATTATCCTAAGAAAACTGTGCTAGGATCAAATATATCATTGTGAGATAATGGAAGATAGAGCTTTAATAAATTCAATTTAAAAAATAAGATCTGACAACTGAACTTGCTCTAATTTTATATCCTGTGCCTTGTACAAGATGATTTCACCTGTTTCACCCTTGAGAACCATTCTAATTTTACATCCTGTGCCCCTTCCCAAAATGAGATAATCTGTTTCATATTTGAAACCTGCCTTCCCGTTATATTTGTGATCTTCACAATGGAGTGAGGCACAAATTGTGACCTACTTCAAAAGTTGCGGCACAAAGCCACATGGATTGTTTTGTGACCCAATCTGAACCATCCAAAAAACGGTTTTGTGACAATGTATTTATGCAATTGCTGTTCCTGTCCCTACCCCAGAAGCTACTATTAAAAATGCCAAATTATTATGATAATTATTTTAGGCCAGCTTCAATAATGAATCTACACAATGCCAACATAAAGTAACAGCTTCTTACATCTCTTAATAAAAATACATATAATCTGGAGTTTCTTCACTTAGAATATGTCTTTTATATTTGGACCCTTGTTTAATATTTGTTTGATATATAGCAGGTAAAAAATTTCAAGCTTTGTTGTATATTATATTAGTGGTTTATTTTATCTTTGAAACCACTGGACTTGTTCCAGTTAACCCTTAAACATTGAATTAAGCTAGATTATATATGTTAAACTAGGATTTATATTGTGCTGTTTAATGTCAATATAAAGGAAATCCAACACTAAAGCAAAAGTGAGACAAGAAGAATAAATTAAGCAAACACAATAACATAATCTAAACAATATTTAATAGTGGCTCTGCTATAAAAAAAGGCTGACAACAGCAGAATCAACACTTTTACTGTTTTAAGAAGCAAAAGATGTGGCTTAAAATTTTCAGCTTACAGAAAGGTAAGCTTAGAACCCCAAAACTTCACATAATAATAAAAAACTACTACTTACAATATGTAGTACTTAGTGTTTAAAAGCTATATGAATATAACTTTATTATAGCCAAAAACTAAGGCAGCCTATTTTCAAACTAGATTTCAAGCCTGATATTAATTTAATTAAGATTATATGTTTTTAAATAGTGATTTACCTCAATAATGCTGACTGTCTACAAGTTGAAGCCAGAATTAAAGCACTATTTTAGACTGACTGTCTAGAATCATAATTTTACTACATGTAAACACTTGGAATATCAACACTAAACATTTTAATATAGTTTTGTCCAACGTTTTCTCAATAAAAGCCTCAGTACTGCATATCTTAATAATATTGAAGGGGTTTTGAATGATCTATATAATAATTCTTCACAATTAGATATATTTTCAGCTTTAACTTCCATATTTCTATAATTTACCCACAGTCCTTTCTCTAATCCCTTTTTATTTATAGGATAAATCAAAGAAACCCAGCCTAATGAGAAACAACCCAATAAAAAACTTCCAAGGACACTTTTAAGCCAAAGGCTTCTTCTTCTACAAAGAAAGTGCTTAAGAAACAGACTAAAAAGGATAAACAAAAAGAAATCCCCAAACCTTCAGCTTATTAGAAGGACTCTGATCATGGCTTCACCTCTCATAGCTGGTATGAGTCTGAGGGAGATGAAGATTCCATCAAAGGAAAAAAAGAAAGGCAAGCTTCAAGTCCTTTCCTGAGCACTCTCCTGAATTCTCTCCTGGTGAATATGAAGATAATGGGCAACACAAGTAATTTTCTGGTTTCCAACACGCTCTTGGGCCATGGGATTCAATGAAAGCCCACAATATTTGCAATGTTATAGGCTTCTTCAAGATCCCAAAAATATTTCAAAAATATTTTCCATTGATGTCAGTCAAAGGTGGTCCAAGCACGGTCAGTGATGGCTATGTGTTTAAATGCAATAATCAGATGCAAGAAAGCAAGAGAAAAATTACACACGTGAAGACAGAAGCTGCTCTGTGATGTGAATGCAAATGTTTATGTTATTTCAATTTTGCATTTGGTGGGTTCTTTTGAGGACAAATCCCTTGCTTTTGCTTTCACCCCTTAAAATGAGTTGATTCCCATATATAAAAATGCTACTGTTTGTCTTTCTCTTTCTATGTAGCTCACTTGCCCCACTTATTCCTGTGAAAAGTGATCCCACTGCCTTTGTATTGTTTTTTGTTATCACTAAAACAATATATAATCCAATTTTTATCACCAATAAAAATTAGTTCTATTCATATTTTTATATTTGTGTTTTCAAGTACTTTGGCGTCTCTCTCTAGCCACAACTAGTATAGACTTATTATTCAGGGCAACAAGGCAATTGAATCACCTTTCATGCTGACTAACCAAGACTTAGTACAAATCCAATCCTAATGTTAGGATTTCCTGTTGTTCTGTGCCGCACCTCATAAAACAACAGAAATGGTGCTCACTACAGGGGCTGCAAACCCATTAATTACTCCATTCTAACAACTTTCTATGGTCCTTCATTGCCACCAATTCAGGACCTGTCTTTGACTTAAGCCTCCAGCCCTCTAATGAAGGAAGACATTGTCAACCTGCCTATCACTCCTACTGTTCTAAGCCTGGCTAATGGCCCATGTCTTGTTGCCTATCCACTAGGTATTCCTGACCTAGATCAAATTATGTTAGTGGCCCTCAGACTAGCCTGCAAAGGAGCCATTCCTAATCTACAAGCCCAGTTAGAGTCTATATAATATTAAGAGATGATAGTTGCTCCTTGTATTCCACAATACTTCCTTTCAGTAGCTGACTCTGATAATTGCTTGATCTTGTCTTTTGTCCAACCTGCTTTAGTCTATCATCAGATGATACTGGGGCTCCACGTCCATGAAATTTACTCTCTTTGTGCTGCTGTTTCCAACCATTGGGAACAGTTCTCCGCCTACCAACAATGGGTGTACTCTCTGTTCTCCCTAGTATTCAATAACCAGAGAGATTCTATTACTTCCCAAGCTCAATTGATCAAATCTATCAAACACCTGCGCTCTTCTGTCCCTGACTACATTTGTGAACGCCTTTAGGAGTTTCACCAGCTACAACAACCCTGACAGACCCAGTTCAAATCCACCCTTAACACCCATCACACTGACTTCAAGCAACTAGTGGTACAACTCAGTTAATTAAGTCTCCATTTTGCTGAGCAACTACAATTCTTGACTGAGGTTGCCTCAAGAAGTATGCAAGAAATGCAGGATGATCTAGTATGGGAGAAAGACTCTGCAATTACTATTATTCAAGGATTGCAGTCCCACATGGATAAGTTAAGTCAATTGCCTACTGGTGGTCGCCCTTCTTAAGATCTGGTGAGACAAGAACAAGAATTTTGGGATGCTATTCATGAACTATATGCTATCACAATAAAACAAGCTCATCTATAGGCTGACCCTCAACCTGATCCTCAGGTAGCTGTATTGAAAACCCAGGTGGCTGCACTCCAACAAGAAACCTTGGAGCTGCAAGCAGCTGTTGCTGAGTCCACCAGTTTGCCAGGGCCCTCAAAAGATGAAGGTTGTTGCCCTGAACTGCCTGGACAACTGCATATAAATTGCACTAGAGTGTTGATTGCCCTAGCCAATAGAATTGAACATATGAAGCTAGATCATGATGCTCTAGACACAGACTTTCAGGAAACTACTGAATTGATTTACTCTGTCAATGAGAAATTCTCTCATTGTCTGTCTTTAGGCCCTTTCTTTACTTTGCTCCTAGCTGAACTCTCAACTTTGGTAGCTAACCAAAGTCATTGGTTAGATACTGTTGAGCAGCAAACAGTTTGTGCTGCTGAAGCTGGAACCCACAACTCCAACTCTCTAGTCACTTTGAAGGAAAGTGTTCAACAGCTGTGGGCCAGACATCCTCCCAAAGAATCTGAGGCTGATTTCTCCCCTGCATCAATATGGTAGGCAGTAATAATGGTGGACCAACTCCTGAGACCCATTTCAAACCTACCTTCAAACAGGTTTTTGACCCAAAAACGTCTACAATTTCTGCCTTTCTTACCATATACAAAATTTCCATGTGTAGGGCTTCTGATGAGATCAAGAAAGAATATATCTTGATCTTCCTCCACACTATCTGTCAAGAGATTGTGGTTCCTGAGCTTCCCTCCATTACCATTTGAGAATAGATGAAGCAATTGCTGATTGAGGAGTTCAGAGGAGACCTTAGCTTGGAAGTGAAGAAAGATTAATTCATGTACATTGCCTTTAAGCCTAAGGAAACCTTGGCTGAGTTTGCCCATAGGTTTTACATAGAAGGTCAGCAACTAATAACAAGTAAACAGTCAACTGCTCATGAGGCCTATACTGCTTGCAGTCAGGCCCTCAAGGTCAACCAGCTACTATGTTTGCACTTTAAGGCTCATAAGAATATGTTTATGTCTATAAAGAGTATCAAAACACTCCTCCAAGACATGCACCTCACTCACTCTGGTTCATTAGTTTGAGAAAATCAGGCTTCTGTGTTGGGCACAAATTCCCGCTCTACCTGGATCTTAGCAGTAAATGCCCAAAACCAGCCCAAACAACAGGGTTGTCATAACTGTTGTCAGGTGGGACATCACTCATAAGTTTTCAAAAATCCCCGTGTTGAAGGAGCTGATTCTTAAGACCAGGCGGGAAAAGAGAGGTCAACATAAAGGCAGAGACACTCTTGATTGACAACTCTTCACAGTCTCCTCTTTCATCTTCCTCTAATTCTGCTGATGAGGAATCTGACTCCCAAGCTCCTCCCATCCTTCTTCTCTTCCACAAAATTTCAGAAAAATCCAACATGGAAGAGTCTGACACTGAGGATTCCCATTCATATTGCTACTCTGTCCTTGCTGTACCTGAGACCATCTCTTTCCCCTATAAGCTGTGTTCTGGAAAAACTACAACACCATCTAAACCTTTTGCTGACGCCAAACAGATTGTTTCATGACCCTATCTCACTCAAGATAAGAGGTCACTTGTCTTAGTGGAAACCTCTAAAGAAGCTGCTTAGCTGACTGATGTTGTCTTCTAAAATTTCTCCATTTTACTTCCCCTGCAGACTGCTTATAAAGAGTTTCCTGGTCTCAGGTGAATGCTGGAAAAATGGGATAGGGAATTGGATAAAGCACAAGACGTCTTGGCTGTTCTTCCTCTGTTTGAATGTACAACTACTTAAATAGAGATATCCATCCAAAAGGTGATAATCAAGGCCATCCTCAAGGTACAACACACCATCTCAAAAACACCATTTTGAAAAACAATATCTCAAAATATGCCATCTCAATTTTTTGCTATCTCAAAATTATAGTAAAAACACCATTTTTATTTACGGCATCACAACTATGAAAAACAGGTTTTAAAATTTTAGTTTTTTTGAACTCCAAAAAAATAAAACCAAAAAAATAGAAGTTAAAAAACATTTCTAGGCTTAAAAAAGGCCTCAGAATTCCAAATCTGAAATAAAAAAGGCGGTCAATTAAATATATTAAGGCTGTTTAAAGGGCAAAAGTCAAAATAAACACAAAAATAACTATTTTAATCTATTATAACTATGATATATACTTTAAAATAAGCATATAATTGTACAAAATACTAAATAAAAGTCAAAGAATGATAAAATTAAAGGAAATAAGAGAGAAGATAACAAAAAGTTAAAGTAAATAGGCTCAAACATTGGTTGAAAGAGAAACAAAGATGGCCCAAAGATGCTCAAGCTTTCTATCCTTGGGATAGTAGGCAAGGAATACCTTGCTGATCTCAGTATATTTCTTTACCATCTTAGTCTGCTTAGGGGGCTCACCCTTGGTCTTCATGCCAGCTTTAAATAGCCGGGCAGAGATGGCTTGCTGGATTTTTAAATATATGAGGATCTTGTTGAATTTGGGCTTCTTAACCCTGACCCTAGTTGCAAATTGACTATTCCATCCTTCAAGGGAAGAGGTAGTCTTGTTGAGGATGTCTTTGACCTGCTTGAAGCAGTTCTAGATGATTGAGTCACTGCCTTTTCTGATGTGGTGTGCTCCTTGGAAGACGCCAACCCATTGAGTTTCAAAAAATCTCAATAAAGAGCGTAAAGGCTGCCTGATTGGCAATGATATAAGGATGGCAGAGGAGGGTGTTGTAAAAGGCATTGGTCTCCTCCTTTCTCACAAGGGCAAAGGCAGCAAAGCAATTAAAAACTTCCTTAGCTTCTTTAGTGCCTTCAGAGTTGACCAGCTCATGATGTCCAGAGCACTTTTGGAGGCGGCAGCAGAGTGCCTGCCGGAAGTAGAAGTAGCATCCCTGAGGGGAGCTCTTGAAGACTCTGATAAAGGCATTTGACTGAGCCTGTTTGAAATCCACTATCAGATATTCATTATATGGTAGGCTTTCTGGCTGCTTCTTGGGGGTGGGGGCTTCCTCATCCTAGAAGGGGTTTTTCTTCTTTTGCCCTCTAGTCTCCTTGGGCTCCTCTTTAAAAGTGGGGAAGATTTCATCAAGCTTGTTCTTCAGGATGGTGAGAGCACAGAAATATTTTTCCTGCTGTCAAACCACAGGCTTGACCTGCCAGCAAGGTTCCAACCAAGCGGGTTTGTGATCCGCAATCCAATTACCCGGTCACTCAAAGCCAGACTAGGAAGTCAACTTGAATTGCCAAATCCATCAACATGAACAGATGATGATCCTTCACGGTGGATACCTCAATTTGGCGCTTGACTCATTAACAGGATCAAGCCACCCCCTCTTCCATCCAGCTGTGTGATCACCAATCATGTTCCTTCTATCCATTGATTCATAATAGCTATATAATCACTATCTCTCAAAAAAATTATTATCTAGCTTATAAATATTTTTCCCCATGTAACTCTGCTAAAACAGCACAGTTACAACATTGGTAGCACAGGTAGGCTCTCCATCCTACCTTATCTTGAAAAATTCTGCCTGTTGCCCGCACACGCTGCAGCCAACAAATCCTCGACAGAATTATGTCTGGCCTCCTGCCCGACTGGATGCTGTATGCTCCTGGTACCAAGATACCTGATGGTTTTGTTCTCTACCAAAACACAGTGATCCTGCTACCCACCTTCAACGCCCTGTTGCCCTAGGGTTCTTTCAGGCACCCTCATCAGTGCCACAACCAGCTGACAAGACCACCATGCCCGCCTATGTTGCACAAAGACTTTGCAGCGCCGCATTGGAACCCTTTGCAGGGGCCAACGGCGACAATGCTACCGCATGGATCCAGTCAGCCCAAAGCAAGTTGGCTCAGATGGAGTGCCCACAGCGGTTTTGGATTGCGGAGATTTCCATATGCCTGAACTATGACGCTGGCACCTGGTGTGACAAGTGGTACAAAGAGCACACAGACAAGAACTGGGACACCTTCAAACAGGACTTCTTGTCAAGGTTTGTGCTCAAGGATACAGCGCTCATGATCATACGCCAAGTAAAGAACCTGACTCAGACAGGCACCATGAAGGAACTCACCCGCGCCTATGAGGAACTCTGTCTCTGCGCCCCATCTGACATGGCCTTTGACATCCCAGCAACACACCTCATGTACTACGACGCCCTCAAGTCACACGTCATGAGACATGTGAACCTGGACCAAGTCACCAACCTGCAAAGCCTGTACTGTGAAGCAGAAAAAGCGGAACAAACCTCCAATGCTCTGCATAAAGCACAGACTGGGAAACAAGAGAGACCCAAGGACTCACATTCAAGTGGGCGCTCCTTGCGACCACCTCCTGGAGGTAATGATAACAACAACAACCACAAGCCCATGGGGTTGAATGGGAATGAGAATGGAAATAACGGCCAATCAAATTGTACCCATTTCTGTGTCACTGCCACCCAAGGCAACCAAGATGAGGGAAAAGCCCGGGGAGAGCACTAAGCAAGCCAAGCTCTCCCCACGCAACTCCTGACTTGCCCAACAATGAATACTGACCCAAGGACGTGGACCAATGCCCAATAATCCAAGTGCCCTCGGAAGACCTGGTACTATACACCATTGCCAGACATCCCAATAAATTGATGTCTTACCCTTTCTGCTTTTGCAGTTACACAGGCTCAGCACTCTTGGACTCAGGTGCAGATCAAACTTTATTCAACAGCAGCTTTGTGGATAAATTCAAGCTGGCCACTAATATTTTGTGGATTAAAAACGTGGTCCTGGCTGATGAACATCACATTGCTGTGACAAAAGAAACTGCTCCCTTCTCTGTCATTCTTGAGAACCTCCACTCCATCATCCAAGGTCCCATCATTGACTTCCTTAAGTTCAACATTGTACTGGGACTAGACTGGTTGCAGATAAACAACCCTCACGTAGACTGGGCAACCTCAGTGCTGACCATCAAGCGCAAAGGAGTCAACCCCCAAATCTACCCAGACTCTGTAGACCAACTCCTACAAGACCACGTCTTTGTACGCATCACAGAGACCTTGGATGAGAAGGAAAATCTGAAAGCTATTGATTGGGACTCCTGCCACTATGAAATCATACACTTCAAGGACTGTCAGGACACCTCCACGCCGCAATATTACAACATTGTGGCCCGTCACCCAGAAATCTTTAAGGAAGCGTTACCTGGGCTACCCCCTGAGAAACACATCCAACACTCTATCCAACTCAAGGGGGCTGTACCCAAGGCACGCCCCATTTACAGGCTGACCCCAAACAAGGACAACACCCTGCGCGCCTATCTCAAGGAAGCACTGGAAAAAGGACTTATCCACCCCTCACAGTCTCCCTTTGGGGCCGCTGTATTCTTTGTAGCTAAAAAGGACGGTACCTTACACCTGGTCACAGACTACCGCGCCTTGAACAAAGTCACCATCAAGAATCATTACCCCTTACCAATAATTGACAATCTCTTTGACGCCTTGGGAGGAGCCTCCGTCTTCTCCAAGATTGACCTAACTGCAGGTTACAATCAGATTTGTATCAAAGAGGAAGACATCCCCAAAACAGCCTTCTGCACCAAGTCCAGTTCCTACAAATGCGTGGTACTCAACTTTGGCATAACCAATGCCCTGTCCACCTTTGTAACCTTCATGAAAAAGTGTTTGCGCCACACATAGGCAGACACATCCTCGTGTACCTGGACAACATCATTGTCTACAGCCCCTTGGTAGAGCAGCATCACAAGGACCTGGAGGAAGTCTTTGCGACCCTAGCACAACACAAACTGTTGGCCAAGCCCTCTAAATGCCAGTTCTTCTGGGAGCAACTACCCTTCTTGGGATACATAGTCTCAAAGGACGGCATCAAGCCCAACAGTCAAAAGATACAAGCCATCTACAAAATGCCACCTCCCAAGGACAAGTCAGAACTACACACCTTCTTGAGAATGTTGGCCTATGTACAACATTTCATACCTGACTGTGGCGTCTTGACTGCCCCCTTGTCCGCCATAACAGGTGTCAAGTCCAAGTTTGTATGGACCCCCCAACTTGACCTCTGTTTTAGACGTCTCAAGGAAAAACTCACAACAGCTCCCATCTTACAATACCCCAAACGAGATGAAGAATACCAGACGGAAACTGACGCTTCAGATTCATCCATTGGGGAAGTACTGTGAATTAAGAATAGTGACAGTGACTTCCTGCCCGTAGCCTACAAGTTGCACAAACTGACTGATGGCAAGTGTTGATACCCTATCCGCAACAAAGAACTACTGGCCATTATACACTGCCTAGTCAAATGGCGCTGTTACCTGGAACAGCAGGAATAATTCACAGCACTAACCAATCATAAATCACTCATTTATTTCAAGACACAGGCAAACTTGTCACGCCGCCAAGCGCGGTGGATGGAAATCCTTGAAAGGTTTAACATGCTCATCCAATATAAGCCCGGGGCCAAACTTGTCATGGCAGACGCCCTGTCCCGCCTGTATATCCGCGCTTCTAGGGGAGAGAATGGGCTCAACCCAGACTGGCCTCTCCTAGTGCTAAGTACAAAAGACAAAGGTTTCCCCGCAGGCACAACTGATATCATCAAGGAAACAGTCATCAAGAATGAGCACCTCTTTGCTGACGTATACGGGACTCTTCACAGAAAGATGTTGGATGACACAACCATTCCCAACATTCCCACACATCAACAAGTCAATACCATTCTTTGCTACCACAGAGATCTTGGACATACTAAGAGCCAAAATCTATATGAATTCCTAAAACATTAAGCCTGGTGGCCAACCTTATACCGCAATGTCCAGGAGGTGTAAGAACAGTGCAAGGTCTGCAAAAAGTTTGCCAGAAGCAAAACCCCACCTAAGTCTGTACTCCCCATTTAAACCCAACTACCGTTCAAGGTATGGGCCCTGGACATTGTGGGCCCCATGCCAGGAAAGCACAACAACAAAAAATACATCATCACAGCCATCAATTTTGCAACAAGGTGGCCATTAGCCCAAGCAGTGAAAACACACACTGGTAACAACGTCTGATGATTCATTGGCAAGGAAATAATCAGCAGGTTTGGAAAGCCAGAACTCCTGATAACTGATGGGGGCAAAGAATTGACCTCTGAAAACACCAATGTGTACCTCGCCAAAATGGGGTCAAACACACCATCACAACATCATACCATCCACAGGCCAATGGACACGTAGAGCGGCTTAATGGTAGCCTCGTGCAAGCCCTAGCCAAACTCACCGCCAGGAGAACTGAAGACTGGTATAAGCAGCTACCAACTGCATTACTTGTGTGCTGAACCCAAGTGAACAGATCCACAGGGAAAAGCCCATTTGAACTGGTATACGGCACACAGCCTAATATCATTCAAGCATTGACAGAACCCAAACTGGAATTCCCAAGTCAAGTTCCCCCTTGCTCTGATCCTCAAGTAATAGAGGCCAACAGTAAACAAGCAGCCAATGAGAAGGAACACTTACAAAAAACCTTTGTACCCATCTGCCAGAGACATGAAGTTGGGGACAAAGTCTGGGTCATGAATGTTGACAAAAGCAAGTTATAACCCAAAAAAGTAGGGCCAGCAATAATCCTAAAGGTAAACAACAATAACACTTACCTTGTGCAAGGGCTCAGGAAACGCAAGCAAGACAAGACGGTACACCACAACCGCCTACAACCTTGCAAAGCAAGACAGAAACAACGGGAAATTGCCCTGCCTGCCACCAAACAACAACTGGTTCAATATGGCGCCCGGGCTCCTGACAACCTCCCTGACAATCTGCCCCCTGAGGAGGACAACTTTCAGCCGGGGTGTGTGTGTCAAAACCGCAGGCTCAACCCGCCAGCAAGGTTCCAACCAAGCGGGTTTGTGACCTGCAATCCGATTACCCGGTCACTCAAAGCCAGACCCAAAAGTCAACTCAAATTACCAAATCAATCAACATGAACAAATGATGATCCCTCATGGTGGATACCTTGATTTGGCGCTTGACTCATTAGCAGGATCAAGCCACCCCCTCTTCTGTCCAGCCGTGTGATCACCAATCATGTTCCTGCTATCCATTGATTCACAATAGCTATATAATCACTATCTCACAATAAAGATTATTATATATCCCCTAAATATTTTTCCCCTTGTAACTCTGCTAAAACAGTACAGTTACAACATCACTTTATTGTAGCTCTACAAAAAAACTAAATTTAAAATATAATTAAATAGAATTGATAAATATTAAATCAGCCAAATTTAACTCATGGAATGATTAAAATCAGTCATTGCTGTAGTTAAATATAAAATGTATTCTATCCCAATATAATAATTAACAATTAAACCAATATATATTATATAGTTAAAAATTGTTTGGGTGGGACAAGGTTTAATTGGAAAATTTGGGAGTGGGCAGGGAAAACTAGTTGGTGGGCTGGATTGTGGGGGAGGGCTTGATTGGCTGGAGGGGTTGGTTCTGGCCAACTGGGAGGATTAGATGGGGACTAGGGCAGTTGGAGAACCTAGTGGTGCATGAGTGCCTTGAGCAGCTTAGAAAAAAACGGTGATGCACAACATCATACTCAGACTCAGAGAGAACAGTGATTGGCTTGTACACCAGGAATTTTCCAGGGGGCAGCTGGTGGTCTTTTAATAATTAGCTGGTATTATGGGCGTTCAGCGTCATCATTGTGAACGTGTCAGCAACCTTCTGACGGTGAGAAATCACAGTGTGGTCATGGGTTGCACTAACCACCTGGCTGAAGGGTGTGAAGTTGCACTCATAGATGGTTTCCCCAATGTTGAAGAAAAATGTATCACCCAGGTGAAGATTGGCATGACCAACAGGAAAAATTGCAATTTTATGGCTGTCTGCTTGTATTTTCTCAGAGGCCACTTCAGTGTACTACAATTGGTGGCTCAGGAATATTTGGTATTTGGAATTGGCCAAGCTCCAGGTGGTGAGAAAGTTGGAGAGGAATTTACATACCAGTACCCATTGGAGTGACTGGTTATGGTTTGGTAAAACACAGTCCCTTTTGGGGAAGCTTCCAGGAATGCACCAATGACAATCCCCTCCATTTGCTTCTGTTGTAACTGTGCTGTTTTAGCAGAGTTACACGGGTAAAAATATTTAGAAGATAGATGATAATCTTTATTGAGAGATAGTACTTATATAGTCATTGTGAATCAAGGATAACAAGAACATGATTGTGTTGATCACACAGTTGGATGGTGAAGGGGGTGGCTTGATCCTAGTAATGAGTCAAGTGCTAAAACAAGGTATCTACCATGAATGATCACCATCTGTTCATGTTGTTGGATTTGGTAATTCAAGTTGACTTCCTAGTCTGGCTTTGAGTGACAGGATAATCTGGTTGTGGGTCACAAACCTGCTTGGTTGGAACCTTGCTGGCGGGTTGAGCCTGCAGTTTTGACACTTCTTTTTATTCTTGGGGGTGTTCTTTTTCCCCCAAGGTGCTGCAATCCTAAGCCTGTAATGACAATTTATAATAGGCTATAAATATGACATTGTCCAAAATAGAGGACATGCAGTGGGTGATTGTGGCATCAATCACAGGGTTGTATGGCAAATCAGATCCACCATCTAACACATAAGCTGGCCAATTGGTCAGAACCAGAACACTAATGACAAGCCCATGTATCCATTGCTATGTAGTGCGGCAGGCAATGAAGATGCTGTGGAGCCTGAGTAGGCAACAGACCTCAGGCAATTATATGTATTTGTTGCGCTAGAGGATGTCAATCATAATGGGATACACCTCCTTGATATGGAATTTGATCTGCTTCTTTGGCTTCTTGGCCAGCTTAGTACCACCTCTCTTCAAAAGGGGTTGGAACTCACGCCTAACCACTGCCTCAGTGAATTGAAAACAGGTGGCAGTTTATGCAAAAAATACACCACTCTGCTTGAGGCCCACTATCTCCTCTATCATCTCATTGGTTACTAGGCGTTGTTTTTGAGGCCCATTGGGCATAAGGGGACCTGGGTTAGGCAAGGAATGATTTTATTGGCCTGAACTCTTAAGTTATGGTTGTATAGGGTTAGAGGGGGCCACATGTACCCAGTCTCCAAATGTGGAACAGGCTTGGGTTGGGCCTGGTCTTGGGGAGCACAATACTGGCTGTCAAAAAAGCAACCCATGGATGGGCCTGAAGAAACACAACTTGGCCTCCTCACAACTTGAGTTGAATTGGGTGTAAACAGGAACCATAGTGGTCAGACTCCCTTGATCAGCATCCTGAGCTTGGAGTTGCTCCTGTACTACTCCTTGACAATGGCAAATTAATTTTTACTGGTGAAATTCATTGTAAACAAAAAGAAAAAAATTCTATTAAAAAAAGCAAAGTATTTCTAGAAAATTAACTTTATTTAAATGAGTACTCATTTTTGAGACATTCTCTCAGACATAAATGCCCAAATTTAGAAGCACATTAAAATAATGCTGTAGTCCCCTGAATAGATTTTGGTGGAGTTACTCCTTAAATTCACTATTTCTATTTTGAGTCCCAAAAATAATCAATATTTTCAAAAAAAATGAGTTGTTTTGTGTTTGAGCTCATCACTTTTATGATTGAATCTTTTATGTTCTCTGTTTGTATCATATTTGCCACACACTCATTATCAAATTTGATGTAGAATGCTTCAGGAAGTGACTGGATTATGTGTGTTATGAATTTGAGCTCCATGCATTTGCTGTCTCATTTTTGGAATTCAGTATTTGACTTTATTTTTGTTGTGTGATTGACTATTTTTGTTTCTGGCCTTAGGTAAATAGAAGCTTTATTGAGTAAATTGACCTTCAACTAGTTCCAATTGAAATTTTTTGTGACTGAACCTGTGCGTTATAAACTGAATAATATTTGTTTATCTCAACAGGTTTGAAAGCTACTATATATTAACTTGTGGTTCAGATACTATATTTTAAATGAAACAGAACTCAATTTAACCAATGCTGCCTTCCACTAAATTATATGTTCCAAGTATCAACTTGTTTAGAATTCAATTTTTTTTCCTTTAGAACATGATTTTCTAATTAGCTTGAGCCAATCTTAAATGAGTCATAGGTAGTGAAATATATCATTTAGGTGAACATCATGCTTTTCATATCAGGAGGCACTTGTGGCTCTAAACTAATATTGATCTGTTGATGATACATGGGTTCAGATTTGTGACTTATAAAATTAATATCTATCATGCCAATAAAGGGTTCACATTTACATAAATAAAATTAATTTTATTGTATATTTTTTATTTATTTAATTGTTAACTCTACATCCAATACAATATTTAGTGCTTTATAATAAAAATATGTGTCTCTATATCTAATATATTTATTTATATCTAAATAACATATGAAGTCTTTAATATTTGTAATACATACTAAAGTCAAGTCATTATAACATAAAATACTATTTTTAAGTCCCATTAAAAACAAAATAAATAAAAATAATTATATCCTGGAAAAAACTTAGATTTGATTGGCTCAGAAGCAAGGGATTTAGGGAGGAAGGACTTGGAGTGCTCATAAAAAGCTACCACCACATCAGGTGGCATCTAGAATAGACTGATTTCAAGAATATTGAAGAAATATTCTGTATCCTGTGGGAGGCCAATCTTCACCTTATTCTTGATCCAACCAAACACCTCCTCAATTGGATTCATAAATGAAAATATGGCAGGAGGAAGAGGAGTCTCATTGGGCGGTCAGCAAGGAGATGGCTAAGGGTAAAAATGTTTTGTCAGGGACCCACTTCACCAGAATCATATCTCTGTACTTTAGCTAGTATACTAATTTGATTTCAGACAAGGTGGCTATTTGCATCAACCCAGCAGTAGTGCACACATTCTCCATAGCAGGAATCACAACCAAGAGGTCCAAGTCAGTGTTGTAGGAGATCAAGCAGAAAGTCATACATAGTAGCAAAGCCAATATATCCAAGCCACCACCAACATTAGTAGTAAGCATTCTAGGTACTAGCTATCTTTTCTATTTCAAAATATAGTAGCCCATAGTAAATCTGGTAATTGGGGACAGGATAAATGTTTTATCAAATAAACAAGAACCAAGGAAGGGAATTATTCACTTAAATAACCATAAGGTTCAATATCAGGAAATCTCAAACACATCTGTTATGTATAAGGAGTCAAGGGTTGAGCTCAGAGTTAATCACAAGCATGGAACATTGTAGTTGGATTTTGGTGAAGAACAATATAGAGTTTCACAATACCCTGGAAGTGAAATAATCATTAGAGGAATTGGTTAATCAGATAATTTTTTGGGATGTCTTTAATTAATAATTGGCCAATTTAAAATCCCTTGCGGATAATTAATGATGTCAGGAATTGGTTCCTGACAGTTTTTGTCAATGGGGGGACTCAAGCGTAATCAAATCCACTTTATGGAGCCTGACATTATCAAGAACAACAAAGTTGATTGTGCCCCAATAAATCCACAGGTACTCTTAATGGTCTGAAGAAAATTAAGAAAGGTCCTGCTGTTGTGGGAACCCTTGATCATCTGGTATTGGTCTAAACCACAGGGACCAAGAAGTGCTACAATTGAATAGGTATGGGAAAAGATAGTTGCACAATATGCTAAATCATCTTTGGACCCCTTCTTGATCCATCTATGCCTAGACCTGATTGAGGAGGAAAATGAAGATTTGTCAATATGAAAGAACAGGAAATTCCCAGTCTGCTTTAGTACCAAATAGGTCTTGGTGTAAATGCAGCAATCCTCAATGGTATTCTCACTGTTTCTGTTGTATGGAGAAATACCCAATACTTTCCAAGAGAAGCCCAAATCAACCATTGTTTTGTATACAAGGGTTTTGGAAACAGAAAGCCCAAACTCTGTATCCAGTATTGATTGAACAGAGAGGGAATACAGGTAGATTTCTTTGGCTACCCACTGCTTGATTGCATCAATATACACAGGCTGTAAGAGCTTTGATTGTTGCATGGCCTTTGGAAATTTTGGCAATTCAACCAGTGTCCCCATATTTGGTATTGAGTCTGTTAACATATCTGGTTATGACACCAAATCAGGATGCAATATCCCAAACTGCCATTCCTACATTAGACAGTTGAGGAGAGCTTCACATTGACTATCTGTCAACTGACACCTGCCCTTGGTGGTTACTGCGGCATCTAAGCTATTTGGCTCAACACACAGGATGGGGACCTTCATGTAAAAGGTGGGATCATTTTTTCTTGCAGTGGCACTATCAATTATTGAATACACAACAGACACAGATGGCTCCTCAGTTGTGACCAATGGCTCATAGGAGGTGTTAAAAACGCGGGGGCATGCAGTGGCAACCCTGGAATCCAGAGTGCAGGGCTGTGTTACAACTGAGTGAACAGTGAAGGTGTATGTAACTACATTGTTCCCAATGACCCTGGTATGGGATAATTTGGTGGTAGGCCTTGAGAGTAGCTTCTGTCTGGGATTTAAGCTGCTATTTCTGGCTTGTGACGTGGGAGATGATTGGCTGGTGCTAATGTCTTGGGTGGCCTGTTTATTGGCATTGATGTGCCCATTCTGTGTTCTAGGTTTATTCCTGGACCCTCTGGGGCGTCATCTTGGATGAGCTTCACTGTGGGCTGTTGTAGAAGCTGGTTAGAAAAGGGACAGTATTTCCGTAAAAATAAAATAAAAATATATTTTAGATCAAATATGTGTTTTATTTAGATTTTTAGTTTAGTTTTAGGTTGTTGTTTACTCTTGATTTAGGCTTGAATAGTATCACATTTACATATCCATTATTTGAAGCATATAATATCTTACTAGAGCCTATTTAGAAAATTATACATTTAATTGATTTTAATGTCTTAACATGGTTATGGAGACTGAATTTTTCATTTTATTTTAGTCATAGTGAAGCTTCTTGATTAGGGTTACTGTTTCCTAGCTTACTTAACATGTATTAAGAGTTGATTTCAGTTCCTGCTATTATTATTTGAGTTTACTAGTGACATTCATTTATGATTTGAAATTTGATTAATGGATTTGACAATCCCATAATTTCAAAAAGCATAGTAAACTTAATTAAAACAATTGATGGATTTGAACACTTTAAATCTGATTCCAGATGATTATTTTGTCTAATTGAAATATGCAGCTCAACTTGAAATTTGCAAAGTGTCTATGAGATTCTGCAATTTGAAATATCAAATAAAAATACAAAGAATTCAATTTAATTAAAAAAGGCCATCCCACAAATGTGATTTTAATTTTGGACCAAGGATTTGACATTCCCATATTTATACTATTAGGTTCTGAATTTAAAGTAAGCCACCTGGAACCAATTTCTCTTACTCAACTAGCCTATTTAACTGCCACTGTTCTCCTACTTCTTTATAGAAATTCCTCTGGAAAGTGCCTCCTCTAGCCAATCAGTATTTACCCACCTCCATCTATACAAATTTCCTGTCAGTTAAATAAATAACTAGCTTTGCTTTAATACTCTATTTTCTTTTGTCCTCACTAAAGGCTGTCATCATACCATCAACAGGTATAGTATTAAGAATAAGGGTCTTAAGCTAACAATTCATAGAATCTCTGCACCTAAGCAGCAATTTACAGCAGCCTGTAATCTTTGCAGGAAGGATAACCAAGTACTTTATTTTGAGATCCAAGGGTCTGTATCTTTTTACACTAGAAAACCCTCTACCCCAATTTTGGCGCTCCTGCTATTCCTCAGAGGGCACCAAGGTGAGTTCTGGGCCAAACCCAGGTACTAACTTGGTTGGGGCTAAATTTTTCCAGTGGCTAAATTCCACTTCCAGAGTGTTATATTGAGCCTTCAGCCCTGATAACTATTCCATGACTTTTCCAACTAGAACTCTTGCATAAGCGCTGCACATCATGTCATCTGCTTGAGCTTGCTCCTCCTTGGATATTTATAGGTCCTGGAAGAGTGTGTTGAACTTTCTGCAGAGGAGCTCTTGTCCTCTTGCTGTCAGTTTCAGGCTACCCACCAATCCTATACATTCATAACTAGGTATCTAGCCTCTTAAAAACTTCCTAAAGAACTGCCTGCACTCCTCCTATTGTCAAACACTTATTTAATAAATACAGGGAAGGATTTCATCATCAAAATACTTATAATTGTTTGAGGGTTACTAAAGTCTTTACTTAACATAAGTAATATCCCACTATAAAAATTATTTGATGCAGCTGTTTGGAAACTTCTAGACCGTATATGTAAAGTTACTCCTCCCCTTAGGCCTCCACTTCAATTACCAACAAATACTTGGGGATATCTACCAAATAATGTTTGGATATTTATTAAAAAGTTCCTGAAACAGCCCAAGAAAATCCCTCAAATCATTAATTGTGGAATTATTCTGAAGATGCACCCACCTAACCCACCCAAGAGGCACCCCTGGTTAAATATCATGTGATAGAGTGGCTAGGGCAGTGTTGTGCACCTCCAAGATAAGTTCCTTGATTCTATTTGAGTCAGCTTTGCCTTTTAATTTTGTTCATTTGAAATCTTTTCAGATTCCCTGCCTTAAGGATTGCTCTCATAACTCCTCATACTGTTGGTTGGATTTCTTTGAGCCGTTCTGCCCCACTTCAACTCCATTCCTATCCTTAAATGAAAGCAAGAGTTGCAAAAAACCTTGCTTTATTATTCTGTAATCTAATAAAGTTCAAAGTTTGTTGCAATTCTGGCAATTTGATTTTGTTGGTTGTTTTTTAGTGTTCAGTTATCTTCCTTCCCATTTTGGCTCCCAGGAATTGTTAGTGGCAACCTTTTGGTTGTTGCTGGAGCTGTAATTCTATTGTGATTGAGAGCAAGATTTTATTTCTTGTTGAATCTACTCCCCATTCCTCACAGTATGCCCCTTTGGGAATGTCTTATGAAATTACCTGCTGCACCCCAACTTTGCTTCAGGTAAATTGCTTCAAGCTTGAGACCCAAGATTTATTCAAACTCAAGATCTTCAGTGTTTAACTCTCCCTCCATTCCCATATCCTACCAATAATTTTATACCGTCCCTTGTCTTGGGATTCTCCCTTTTTAGCTGCCCCTTAAAAGCCCAAGAAGGTATGCATTCAACTCTCCTACTATAAACTAGAACCTAAAGGTAAAAATGCAGGATTGTCAAATTATTTTGCATGGACTCACCAACTTAATAGAGTGATTTTCATCCCAGTACAACCAACTTTTTATATGAAACAATGAAAAACATCCCAGTAAGCCAGTGACTTTATGAAAAAGAATTTGAAGATCCCGCATTTTCCCCAACAGTTTCAGGAAGCCAGTTGTAGGTAGAGGCATTGGGCAGCTTGGGGTGAGGTGCAGTTGAGCCGGCAGGTAGGGCCCACCATAGAATGGTGCTAACTTGATAATATAAGATACAGATTGCCCAAGTATGGACCAGGGTCCGGAGTTGGGGACCACAGAATCCACCAAACCGGTCAAAGTAATGTATAGTACTCCAAACAGTTGGGTAGAGGGGGTCTTGGCTGCGGCAGTAGGTTCCAGCAGACGGTCTGGTTTTGGGGTTAAAGGAGGAGTCATAGGAACAAAGTAGGTAGGCAGATAATTGTACTTGTCTTTGAACAATCTTGGCAGCCTTTTGTACCACTTTCCTTCTTGTCCTATGTATTTGGTTTCTCTAGTCCTAGCCAAGGGGTTGGCAATGAGGATGGTCTCCAAGTTGTACTCTGAATAGGCCAGGTTGGGGGGGGGGTATTCAGTAAAATGCACAGGTCCAAAGGGGGGCTCCCGGGGGACAGTATAATGCCTGGGGTGATTTGGCAGATTGGTCTCAAGGGAGTGCGGCGGCCTGGCGGTCTAATTGACTGGAATTAAGATGGAAGATCACTAAGACTAGATAGGGTAAGATTTGTTTGAACCAAAGGTTCATAAAACTTTATTATCAAAAATGACAACAGGGTCTTCACCGTACCGCCAGGGTTTTTATACTCTGGGGCTATGCTTCTTCAATTTTTGCAGGGTTCAGGTTTGCAGACAAGGCACTGGCGGGACGTGGATCTTGGCTTGGGGTCTTGAGGGCGGTAGATCCAGGTTGTGCCTGCTCTGGCAAATCAGAAAGGTGATGCTTTGTTTTGCTGCCACTGTTCACTATGTCACCTGAGTAGTCCAATTGTACTACCCCTTCTGGGCGGGAGACTGGCAGTTGCTGGTGGTCATTGGCAAGGTTAAAAATAGGTTTTGTTTTAACCTCCTTAAGGCAACCTGCAACCTCTGCATAGGTTTGGGTCTTTAGTGGCTCAAGGTTGGCATCAATATGAACATTTGGTGAATTGTCTTTGGGAGGCTGGCAGGTCTCAGAGTAACTCATTAACTCGGGTTTGCAATTTAACAAGTGGGCGGTTTCCTGTCCACTTTGTGTGACTTGAGTAGTCTTTGGAGGGTCCTTTGTAGTAGGCCGGTGGATTGCGGAGTAATTTACTGGTTAAAGTCTGTGATTTAACGGGTTGGCAGGTCCTGGACTGGTCTGGAGGGTTTGATCCGCCTTCTGGGAACTGGGGATCAACTCTTGGGTTTTCAATACAAGTATTGAAATGTCGTTCATGATAAACAGGTTTGGAATCTATAGTATAGTGTGACAAATTCCTGACTTCTTCTATCTAATCCTAGGGCAACCTCCTGATGCTTTATGATATATCTGCTGCGCTTTAGGACCCTCTACTGATGAAAAGAGTTGAAAAATGAGCCATAGAGCTGACCAATCTGGTTGGCGGTCACCACCTAACAACTTCAGAAACGCTTCACCC
This sequence comes from Entomophthora muscae, assembly GCA_014839935.2. Taxonomy (NCBI): domain Eukaryota; kingdom Fungi; phylum Entomophthoromycota; class Entomophthoromycetes; order Entomophthorales; family Entomophthoraceae; genus Entomophthora; species Entomophthora muscae. Next base: position 67,110 of record QTSX02005250.1, on the reverse strand, counting down.
CCTCTACAGCCTGGTTGTGGTCCAAATCTGGATCAGGCGTATCACCAACCCGGATGTAAACCATCTGCACCCTGTGAGAGAGGGGGCAAGGATTACAAGGCCCACCTCCTATCCAGGAAGGAGATCCACCTGGATGCCATCTGTTGCATTAATGGAATGGTCCCTCTTAAGGGTCTCCAGGGGGAGGAGGTTCAGGAATGGGGTGGGAAATGGGCATTCAGGAATATAACCTAGGCACCTGACATCAACCAAAGAGGACAGCTCTTAGTGGGGCAGGAGCATATATGTTTAGGGGGTTGGGATGAAGGAGTGAGGGTGAGATTCAAAGTAGACCTAAGCTCTGTATCTTTCTGAGGTTTGGGAGGGGATTCTCAGCATCTAACCCTGGGGATGAAGGATCCTGAGTAAGAGACCTATCCAAGCCAACCTGAAAAAAGGTGTTGAGGATGGTGGGAACCCAGGTCAGACACAGGAGGGGATTCTAGACCAGGCCAGGATTGGGTACAGAGCGTTGTGCAGCCAAGGAGAGTCTATCTTAAAAGTCTGGGGTTACAGCCCATAGCAACAGGGAGACAGGTACCATGGTCACCATAAACGACATGAAGGAAGGAGACAACACTCTGTAGAATGAGCTTCAACAAAAGAAACTCCAGGCAGACTGCGACCATATGACAGTCACTGTTAAGTATTTAGCCAAATAAATACTCCAATATATAAAGCTGCTCTGTTTTGCTGTTTGATTTATGTAGATAGGGTTGGCTGGAATTCTTCAGATAAAGATTCCTGAGAACTTAGTATCTATATTCAATAAAAGAGCAGAAGGCAAGATTGGCCGGATCAATCTTGGAGACTAGGTGTCTCAAAAACAATTTAATTAATTGGGAAGATTGATTAATAAATACATGGGAATATCAATGAGGTTTTAATTATGTTGGTTAATTGCCTTGAAAGTGTCAAGAAGGTTGGTTAAGGTTAATCAAAAGTAACCCCCCCCCCAAAAAAATTTTGGGTTAAAAGCGCCGCTTTGGCAAATCCATTGGGTTAGAAGCGCCACCTAATCAATTTGAGAAGCGCTGAGGCGCTACCTAGTGAACTTTTCTGGCGCTGGGGAGCCGCCTGGGAAAATTGCTTGGCGCTGCAGTGGCGCCTGGTTTGTGTTTCAAAGCATTTTAATGGGGTTTAAGGGAAAAAACCATTAAATGCAAAGATAACTAAATAAAAGCAAGGATGCCTAAGAATTCAGGTTTGATCAGCTGGTTCCCAGTTGGAACATTGATAGCTGAGTTTTGGGATGTGCAATCCACAGGGTTTTGGTGCCGGAAGCTGGGGAAGCTCCATGGTGAATTGGTACATTGGGATGAATGGAGTTAGGTGACTTCTTCCCATTGTAGGTTGCTTATCATAGGTTGAGAAATATTGGTGATCTTTTAGGTAAATACCTAGGTTTAGATGTCTCAAATTTCATAGACCATGTGATATGAATCATAGGTTGATTCAGGAACCGGAGGGGTTTTCAGCCAAGTAAGCCCAAATGGTATATAAGCAAAAACAGCTCATTTTAAATAAAGATATATTGTCAATTTTGACGCTTTCCCATCAACTTCTTTTTAATTATCATGTCTTCTTTATTACTATTTGAAGTAGAAAAATTTTGGAGTGCTTTGTGTTGAGGTTGCTGCTGCAAGAAAGGAAGTTCCTACCAGCTTGCTTGAGGAGGCGTGGGCAAGTCTGGAGGTCTCTAAGATTGCACCTGAGGAGTCTTTGGTAGAAGTGAAAGCGGCTTTTGAAGAGCTATACTCTGACCATTTTGCCAGAGAAGGAACCCTGGCACAAGGAAATCGAGTTTATGCATGGGACTCCTGGAACTTGCTGTTAGGGTTCAGTGAAATTTTGCAACAAGTAAAAGACAGAGCCAATCACGAAGTTAAGGTGTTGAGAAACTAAGAGGAAAAGAGTGTCAAAATTATGGCTCGTTGGAGAGATGCCAATAAAGCGCTGCCTCACAAAATTGCCTCCCTAGAGGCAAAGCTCCTCAAAGCTTTGTCACAGGAAGGTACCAGTAACAAGAGTCAAGGGCAAGATACCGGTAAGTTTGACTGGTTAGACCTGGATCCGTCACACAGACAGGCCACAAAAACTAAGGGGTTTCTGAGGGTCTAAACAGAGTTCAAATCCTCTTGAATCAGATCTCAACAAAAAAACAAGCAGGCAGACAAAGGGAAAGCAGGAGGAGACTTTAACAGAAGTCAGGACAATAGTCTGTGTTAATGAATTAAACCACAAGATACAAAATGAGCTTTCAAAAATCAGGAGTTTTATTCAATAATCAGAATTGGTCAGCAAGGGACCTGATGGCCCTTGCTTTCATTATATGCATGGAAGGAGTAATGGTACCAGGGGTGTTATAGGAGGGGGTTTTATAAGCAGTAAGAGGGGACCAGTTAGAAGCGTCAGCCTAATCTACCTAATACCCAGGCCCAAGAAATAGAAGCCTTAGCCCAAGTGGGGGATAAAGCAGCCTGATTAGCTGGGTACGTTCTGAGAACTCAAGCACAACGTTACCATTGATTCTTGCCTTTGACATCACAGCTGGAAAGTCCCTGTTGGGTACTTGGGCGGGTCCAAGGGGCACAACAGAAAATCCTAACGGTAGAGCTGGGTCTGTACTAAGCCAAAGTTTAGTCTTCAGGGATGAACCAGGAATTCCCCTTAAGGCCCTGGGAACAATAATTATCAAAAATCTCCCCAATACTGGACTAGGGAGATGGCGCTGAAGTACAAAGATACACACAGGGGCAGAGTGTAAACAGAGCTTAATTTTATTGGATGGATCATTTGGATTCTTATAGGGCAATAGTCTGCCATAAACCGGTAGAATGACTGTTGGATCACTGGACACTCTCATAAGTGGGTCAATGATCACTCAGTTTACCAGTCAGAACGTAAATGAGTCCTTTTCCTGATTTGGAGTGAACCACATTTTGAGAAGAGAAATGTAACGGAAGGATTTGGCACTCAAAATGTGATCCCATCACAGGAAAAATATTTAATGCCTGAATAGCAGGATTCACAACAAAAGCCATTTGGGTCCCTTGGAGCTTTACCCCCTGCCCCTGGAATGGTTCCCCTGCTTTCTTCACCCTTCTTAACGTTTAAGCCCAACAATCTTCCACCTGGGGTTGCTAAGAAAATCCTTTTTCTGTAATATATTTACCCTTTCTCCCAAGTTTTGCTTCTTCTGCAAAGCTGTAGGGAACGTTTCACCAGACTGTTTGGGACTTTGACCCTATTGTGGAATGCCTTAGAGGGATGTTTCATAGCATCCCTTAACATCTCCCTGGCTTGTTTATACCAATACTAATAGTCTAGCAGGTTGCCCATCTATTGAGTATATTTGTTAACACTGGTGATGTCATCCTAACTAAGCTATTCTATGACAAGCATATGCTGTTCTAACTCTCTTTCATTCAACAAATTAGTTATCCCAGGCCTTTCTGCAAAGGAGTGGCCAGCCTCACTTCCTGGGCACCTCCCAAATCATCAATTTCAGCAGCCAATTTTCTAGATGGCCACCCCAATGATTGCCCTAGGCACTTTATGCCTGCATGGTGCTAGTAAGCCCCCCTTGAAGCTACTCCTAAGATGTTGACAGAGTACTTCTTTCCTTTCTTGGGGGAAGTTACCAGGCTTTATTATCACCCCAGCTGGTCTCAGAATCTGGATACCCTGTGTTAGATCTATCCCAGTACTCTCACCTGGCTGTATTATCATGCCAGCTGGGCTAAGGGTGCCCATACCCCTGGGTACAGCCATCCCAGGGGAAATATTTACCCTGCTTAGTACCAATAAATCCCCCTTCTGCTGGCCCACCAAGGCATAAAGGGATAAACACCAAATATTTGATTAGGCAAGCATCAGCTGCCATAGCTGGGCAAACAATGGACCAGATACATGGTTAGCTATCTTGGATATACATCCTTTACTTACCCAGCAGCAGACCTGGGCTGGTAAACTGCTCCAGATGTGGGGTGTAAGATTGGCCTTTTAAATCCCTCTTGGGGGTTACTTACACGGGTGAACTTATCCTTGTGGGTTCTGCCTATCCCAGCTGGATGCCCTCGATCCTATTGCTGATATCAGACGTTCTTAAACGTGGGTAGTGGCCAAGTTCAAGACTAAACATTTTTTAGATAGCCTACTGGTAACTTTCATCAGCTACACATTTTTGTAGCCTGGATAGCAATGAAGATATGTGGTGAGCTTTGGTGGGGTATGGATATATCCTAACCCTGCCCTCCTGCATCGGGTAAGTAGAAGTTTAGTACCAGCCTTTTTTTACTATTTAGGCCCTATTGGGAGTCCGGGATTGGATGGTGTACCCTTGTTGGTCTCTGGCTGATCGGATCAGATACGGGATCAGGGATGATGTTATGTGTAAATGTGATCGGCACTAAGTGGTGAGATATTGTTTATAGATACTGCACCAAGGAGGGTTATTGGTATTCAACCTGCTTTGAATTCACTAATCCTGCTGTATCCCGATTAGCTCCAGGGTTCGTGGATGTTGCATGGCCTAGCAATGCAGGGTCCATAATTTCGAAAGGAAGGTATTGGAGATTATCTTTCTTGAGGGGAGGTTTGCTGATATTTGATTGGATGAGTAAGGATACCCTGGAATTTTGATAAGCCTTCCGAATTTTTAGTGACAGTTTTTTGTTGGGATTGATTCACTCGCTGTTCAGATGTAAATGTGACGGGCTAGAATGGGGTATAAGTTGATTTGGAAATGTTTGGATTGGCTTTTGGGGTACCCTGGAGGAGGAAAGATGCTTGATAGGGTCGTGTACAACCTGGGATAGCGGATGTGAACTTGAGGTGAGTATGACATGGAGGCTGTGAGCTAAGAAAGGTGGCTGCTCAGAGAGTTATGGTTGATATAGGATTTATAGAGATGATGTCATTCTTCAGTTTGGGTAATGTAGCATTAAAGGGAGAGTATCCCTTGATTGAGGAGGAATGAATAACTTTGGACAAGGCAATGATAAGATGTGCTGGTAGTGAATGTTTGAAACAATGACGAATAGCGGTAATTATGATGACAAGTGCTAAATAAAAAGAGTGCTTTTATAAAGATTCAATGGAAGAGAATATGGTGCTAGAAATAATTAATTTGTTAATTGGAAAAATAAAATTTTCTTTTTATTTGTGATAAAAATAGAGTTAATTCATTTGAAAAAGTTAAAAATATATCAAAGTACAGCTGCAAGTAAGGAATTCAAGTCTATTTGGGTATGTTAACTGCAACGAGATTAAACTAAAACCCACGGAAATAAAAATTAAACTTGCTATTTCTATTGATTCGATTAATATTAATTTAAAATCGTATATTAGCTGCTAGTCAGCCTGGCTTGGGCAGCTATGCCTAAACCAAAGGTGCATCAGTAGACCCTGCTTTTTATCGGTTGCCGAGGTGCTACAGGTGTTGGTCATGATGCTTGATTGTAATTGATGACATGTCACCCAGATTCCCTACCAGGAAGCCTCTTTATCGTGTGAAAAAGCTATTATTAACCAAAATCAATCACTTTGCATGCATAAACCTAATGTACCAAAAATTCTTCATATCAAATCATACCAAATAAAAATATTTAACATAAAAATTATTCAGCTGTTTCACTGGCTGTTCTTTCAAAGAATTCCCGGCTCACTATGATTGGTTCGATATGATTCACTCGATATGATTGGTTCGGGATTAAAAGCGCATATCTAAATGAAGCTGAGGTGACTTGGCAGGTCACAGGCTTTTAAACGATCGCAGCATCGATTCAAACAGATGTAATTACAATATATTTAGGTAATATAAATTTACAACTTTTCGAAGGATCACCACAGACAGAATTTAATTTTTCCATAGCATTTCAAGTTGCTTTTGTTTTTTAGCATCAATGCAAATAATGAGAGGCTGTGGCTCAGATCATGCATTCACTTGACTGCCATCGTATTTAAACTCCTCTACACACCAAAATCCACACAACAAATGAAGCACCGTGCCACCATCACTCAGGAACACACCAAAGTCATGAAGCAGGTGTTCAAAGATGATCCACGCCCAAGCAAAGAGGTCCGCCAGGAACTTGCCACCCGCCTCAACCTCTCTGAACAGACCATCCGCATTTGGTTCCAGAACCAACGCACCAAGGCTCGCTCCACCGGTGAACTCCCCGCCATCTCTCGCAAGCATGGCAACAGGCTCATCTCCCCCCAAAGCTTGCACTACGCAGAACCCACCCCAAACCAATCCTCATCCCCACTATTCTCAGAAGTCGAAATCCCATACTTGCCCATGTTTAAACCCTTCGTCTACCAGCCATTCCACCAACCCATGAACCTACTAGACGGCTTCATGACCCCCGAAGAATTCAAAACCATTATCCCAACCTTACCCCAACCCCCCAGCAACCAATTCGAATTCTTCTTCTAATTTACTTACCAATAAACAAAACAATTAAGTTATAAACTAGTCCTCAATTGAACTTCCAAACCATCCATGCCCAACATTCCTGCCATCCCCCTTATGAACCAAGTTCCGGAACCCCGTTCTCAGAATACCTTTTGATGTAGAATTTATAGCATATTCCACCCATAAACGGCCGGAGAATCCCCACTCCGAATCCGGCACCGGTCCATCCATCCTAGCCGATATTGACGTGGCATTAAACTCCCGCATGAGAAAGGCCTACTCAAGGCTGGGGAGCTAAACAAGAATTCATAGGGAACCTCACTAGATAATTATAATATCCCACATTGCCAATAAATTCAACCCCCTTCCATTTCTAAAGCAGGAGAGAAAATCGGGAGACAACTGCTCTAAACCCCATCATTAAATACACTGTTCTAATGATATGTGGGGACTGGAGAGGGAAAAACTCAGGGGATACTCCATAGTAGCTATCCTATATTAACCCATGAAGTCCATCTACACCTTTTTTACCCACTACCATACCAGCATGGATCCCTACTCACCAGACCAATCCAACTAAATAACCAACTGTAGCAGATCCAGGACCATCAGACTTACCATGCTCATTTTTGTTGTGACTCTTATTGCTGGACCCTTCCTGTAAAAAAGCTTTGGCAAGCTTTATCTCAAGATAGGCCATTTTCTTGTTCAACACTTTATCCTCCTCCCACCATCTTGTCAATATTCCCACCCTTTTTTCTTTGCAGAGGTTGAGACCTTCAATTTCTCTGTTTGCCTCATTCCCCATTCGTTGAAAAATCCCGCCGGACCCCAACAACAGGTTCAGCGAGTCCCAAGCATAGGCTGGATCTCCTTGAGCGGGTGTTCCCTTCTTGGCAAAGTATTCTAAATAGAGTTCCTCAAAAGCTGACTTGACTTCAACCAACAACTCCTTTGGGAATGTCTTTGCTACCTCAAGGTCCTCCTAGGCATCCTCCAGGGACCTTCTGGGAACCTCTTTATGGGTGGCAGCAATCTCTACTCTAAGAACTCCAAACTTGGCTTTTTCAAACAATAACTGTGAAGGCATAAATGAAAATATAATATGTGGGGGAAGCGTTGGATTTTGACTCAAATATATCTATTTGATGCTGATCTGTTTTCATTTACTTACCCAGCGGGGCATTGTCAGGAATATTCCTGACAACACTGGCGTTCAGAAAGTTGTTTTGTGCACACTGCAGTATAACAAACAAGATAAAAAAGGCAGCAGTTCCCCCTTATTGGGGAAACTGCTGCGGAAAGCTGAGGCTTTGGAACAGGAAGTAAAAATAATTTTTTTAATTTGGACAGGTTTTATACCCCATCTGCGGGCCACACACTGGGCCTGGCAGCTTGCCCGCGCACGCCCACTCCCACCAGCCACCCACCCCATCTGCCAAATGGGGAAATTGCCAAAAGGGGAAACCTGAAAAGGCAATTTCCCCAAACCCAAATGGAGGGGGAGCTGCTGCCCAAATTTGGAATCTACCAAATCTGGAGGGGGCTGACAAGCAGTCCAGCATTACAATTAATGTATCAACTGCAAAAGCTGAATTGAAATGCATTACTGTGCCTGAAGATGCTCCAATTCCATGCCATGCCAAGGATAACAATTCATTGCTTGCCAAACCACTCTCATTCCACTCCCAAAAGGGAATTCCAGACAACACCAAGTGTTTGGGGTCCCCTGTCCAATGTTTTGTACTATTCATGCCCCACTAAGGATGACAGTATATAATAAATCTCAATCACTTGATGGTAGTTTGTGCTATCATTGAGTGAAATTACCCCTCAATAGTATCACATAAATCAATACCCAAAACTTTTATACTACAGAAAGTTAAGACACTAAGCTTTGTCTGTTACAGTAGAAAACCAAATGAAAGGAATAACACACCCCTGTAAGACCAGAAACCAACAAAGAACCGCCACCAAACCCTTAAGAGAAATTGACAACTTAAATGCCGTAATTGATAAAAATGGGTCAAAGCTGGGGTCGCTCAAATAGCCCTGGAAAATCTGGATCTACCATATTTTTATCCAAATAACTATGATAATAAAATCACCTTTTATACGTTATTTTGGGATGGCAGCGCTTGACCTGCTGGTTGCCAAAATTTTCAAATTATGACGTCATTGACATAAATTCCAATGCAGGGCCTACAACTGCTGAAAATATTCTTGCCAGCCAATCAGAAGCCAAGGAATCCCCTCCTGCCCCATCCTGAACTCCCTTAAGACTTTCCCATTTCCCCTCTAGAAACTTGCTTCTAGATATCTTATTCACCCTGGAATAAAACAGAAAATAAACCTCATGTTTGCGTATTTGGCTCTATTGGCCCCTGTCTTTGACGATATGACCGGACCATGGTTCAGATGGCTTTGGACTCCTTTGCTGTCACCTGGCCTGCCTTTTACGTCACTGCGCCTTCTTATCATTATTCTAATTTTCCTCTTAAAATGATCTTCTTGACCTCAATTTTAATCACCATGTTGTGCTCCACAGGTCGCGGCTCCAGAATGATCAAACCTTCCTCCCAATTTGGCTTACTGTTACTCAAACAATTAACTCTGTGTTTACTATATCCACATAATTTTTCTTTGAATAGTGCAGCTTGTCATCTAGTTCTAACATTGTCTGCCTGTTCCCAGGAACTAAAGATGAACCACTTAATCTTCTCTGCTGTCCTCACAGCCTGCCTCAGGATTGGGGGCCACCAACACTCTCACCAGCATGGGCCTTACAACAAACTGCCCAACGAGTACTTCTACAAGGAGCCAGCGCAGCTCAACTCCTCCAAGATGTACTCCTGGCCCATGCTGGTATTGCCCCGCTCCACCCAGCACGTAGCAATATATTCCTTTATCTTCTATCTGCTTACGTACTTTGCCGGTAATTTTGGACAAATTAATGTACATGCCAAAGTCTTTAGATGGATGATGAGGGTCTATCCCATCTTGACAGCACTCACGGGATTCCAAGTCTCCAACTTGGTGCCTTACCTAGCTATAATACTCCCTCATTTTATGGGGCTTTACAGGCATATTTGGCTGAAACTTCCTCCGGTTAAGGGATCACCCTGGGATTCCAGCCATGTGGCCTATGCTGTAACGGCATCATCCAACCAAGATCTTTTACCCAAAATCTCTTCACACTCCTAACTGATGAGAATGTGCCTAATATAGTCTGGAATTGCCTGGTTCCTTTCCATGCAATGGATTTTTTTGGCTTAAGCATCCCTAGCACCCAGCTCTGAAACCCTGTGGAGCTTGTCCAATCCAGATCCAAGTTGTCACTGTTCCAACTGGGAACCAGCTGATCAACTCTGCATACTAGGATACTGTTATCTGCATTTTGTTTTCTGTTCATCAATCCCCTGTCAATCATATTAATTAACCTTTGCAATTAATTAAAACTATATCAAGGCACCAAGTCTTTACTTGACACAGCCAAGTCCATTTTGGCCCTGTGATTGAACCCCCATTAATCATATCTGCAGGTAAAGTTTAGTTAACCTGTGGGGTTATTTGAACCAATTGTGAGACACCTAGCCTCCAAGATTGATTTGGCCAATATTGCCTTTAAGTTAGTTTGGCCTAACTATCAAGCCAATATTTTATCATCACTCCATATAGATGCTGAGCTTCCAAAAATCTTCACCCAAAGAATTCCCTAAACTTATCTATATAAATACATAATAAAAACATAATAGCTCAATATCTTTTGCATAGCTATGCAGTTCCATGCACCAGATGACTGTTGTACGGTCACTGTTGGAAATTGCACCATTAATGCTATTTTGATATGGCCTTCAAGTGGTGATAAATGCAAAGATTTGATTGGGTTTGCTTTCCACTTTGGAAAGCCTTGCTTTCTGTAAATAGGTCTGTTCCAATGTCCACCCATTACAGATTACCATACCAGCCCTTGATTGATCCTGGTATGACTTCACCCCAACCTGACTCCCTCTGTCACTCTGTCTACCTAATGAGTGATCATCAACCCTTGTCTACTATTTCAATAGAATCATTTCTCCTCTTAAAGACAAGTTTATCCACATCTGTGTTGGCTTTATTATTCTTCAAGCTTTTTCCTTTCCTTTTTGCCAAAAGGAATTCCACATCTTGTATTCCAGGAAATTAAGGTATTTGCCCTTAATTTTGCCCTGAAGGCTAACCCAAGGCTACCTTTGAACATCAAATCTTTTGTTATAAAGGTTTCCCACCAGGTCCTTCTGGATGTTGTCCCCAGGAGCCAAACATGACAAAATGGTGCTCACTACAGGGACTGCAAGCTTCTTGGTTACCCTGTTCCCGCTGCATTCCCTGGACATTCTCCCTTTGTTTCTGAAGTACACAAGCAACCTAAAGTTTCTAGTCCTCCTCTAGAAGAAGACATCACCAATGCCCCCTCAGCTCCAATGGTACTGGTGCTGTCTCCCGGGCCTGCCTGGTCCCCCCTTCCAGCTTTCTCTCTCAACTATGAGCAAGCTTGTACCGCTGCCCGCTCCCTCCTCCACACAGGCTCTTTGGCCCTGCACACTATCCCTGGTCTCTGTCCTGGGTATGCTTCAAAAGATATGTATTCTTTCCTTTTGGACTTTGGTCTTCCCCCGCGCTGATGGAACTGATGGAGACTATTGGTGTGTTGGTTAACCAATTCATCTAAACTGTGCTGGTCCATCATCAGTTGGCGCTGGGGTTGCAAAATCAGCTCTTGGCTTCCGTAGTCACTGCTGTTTCCAACAATCATGGGAAAATATGGCCTATCAAGAATGGTCCCATAGTCTATTTGCTTGCATTTCAGATAACCATCATGGCTGGCTAGCTTCCCAAAGGTATCTGACCTCGTCCCTAAACTTTCTTTGCTCCTTGCTCCCAGGTTATATCAATAATTTGCTGTGCAAACTGGATGATCACCAAGCTACTGGGTGTGGCCAGATAGAGTTGACTCTTCTGAAGTATTGTCAAGGCTTCAAGACCTTAGTTGCCAAACCCAATCAGTTTTGAGAGCATGTTAATTCCCAGCTGGAGCTGGTTGGGACCCAGGTCAATAATTGGGGCCAGGGTCTGCACTTACAGTATAGTTTATACAGGGCCAAGTTAAGAAACACTCTGTGTCAGGTTCAAAACTATGTTGGCAATAGAGCGGCTCCCCTTGAAGTGACTTGCCTGCTCCTTTGGTTAACAGCCTATCCACCTTTGAAGCTAAGGTATGAGACGCCATAATCAAACTCAAAGCCACTACTCAACGTCAAGCCTGTGTCCCAAACCCTCTGCCTTTCAAGCCTACACCTGATCCTTGCATTGCCATGCTAACAGACTAAGTAGCTACTTTGCGAGGCGGGATTGAGTATTTGAGACAAGGCCTCTCTGACCCTGATGATTCTTTCTCTGAATCTGATGGTAAAGGGGAGGCTGAGGTCACTGTTACTCCTACCCATCCTGGTCATGGGTGTTGCCCTGGGCTGGAAGGCCAACCCCATATCAACTGTGCTCTTGCCTTGGATCTTTTAGTAGTAACCAATGATGTTGCAGATTGCAAAGATGCTCTAGAGCGCGAGGTGCAGAACCTCTCTTGCCTAACAGAAACAATAAATGGACAAATTATCCTCCTGGCCACTCAAACAACTTCTCTGGTTAGTTGTATCAATGGAGTTGCGGGCACATTGGCAGTCCAACAGATCAAGATCAATGAATTTGGAGCTGCTGCCGCTACCGCCCAGGATACCAGTGGACAGAATAGCTCTACACTAGACATCCTAGAAGAGAGCTTTTGACTTCTCTGGGCTAGTCAACCTGCTGCTGAGTCTGAGTTTGAGGGCAATCCACACATCAACGTTCTCAACCCAGGTGATAACAGCCAATCCACTTCCCATGTCTATTGACCCAAACTACAAGCCAACCTCCAAGAAGATATTTGACCCTAAACCCTCTACCATTGCAGCCTTTCTGACAATCTACAAGACTGCAATGTGTAGGGCTACTGACAAGCTTAAAAAGGAGCACATTCTTACCTGCCTCTATCCTACGTGCCAAGAAGTTGTGGTCCCCAAACTCCCCTTCATTGTCACTTGGGATGACATGAAGTGACTCCTAATTGAAGATTTTGGAGGAGATCTCAGCTTGGAAGTCAAGAAGGATGCGTTTATGCATATCACATTCAAGCCCAAGGAAACCCTGGCTGAATTTGCTGATTGCTTCTACATCAAAGGACAATATTTAATCACCAGTCAATAGTTAGCTCCCCGGGAAGCTTACAAAGGTTGTTTGAATGCTTTAAAGGTGAACTAACTCCTGTGTTTGCACTTTAAGGCCCACAAAGCTTCCCTTACGTCTATGAAGAGTATCAATACCCTCTTGCAAGACATGCACTTGACCCATGGGGGTACTGTGGTGCACAAAAATAAGGCCAGCAACGCTGGAACCACCTCCTGCACCCCGTGTATTATGACTCTAGGCTCAAGTGGGCCGTCTAAGAGGCAAGAATGTCATAACTGTGGTCAAATAGGGTCCCACTTGCAGACTTGCACTAATCCCTGGGTAGAAGGTTGTGACCCTAAGGAACAGGCGGTAAAAGAGAGGTCAGCTTAAAGGCAGAGACACTCTCTGCTGACCAATCTCCCCTGACTCCTCCTGATCCACCCTCTGAAAAGGAATCTCCCCCTTCCTCTGGCCCAACTATCCTTCACCTGCTTCATGATCTTTCCAGTGATTCTGAGCCTAAAGATTCTGACTGCAATAATTCAGATAGCTATGTCTACTCTGTTCTGGCTGTCCCGGAAACTGTGTCTGTCCCTTACAAGCTTTGCTCAGGGAAAACTATCCCTACCTCTCACACACCTTACGTTAAAGCCAAGGCTATAGTGGCTTGTCCCTACCTGGCCCAGGCTCATCAACCACCCGTCTTGGTAGACTCTTCTGAAGAAGCCGCCAAGCTAGCTGAAGCCCTCTTTCAGAATGTGACTGTATCTCTCCCCTTACAGACTGTGTATAAGGAAATTACTGCCTTAAAATGCATGTTAGCTAATTGGGAAAAGAGCTAGAAGCTGCACAGGATGTGTTGGCTGTCTTCCCCCTTTAGGAAAGATACTACTTGTGCAGAAGTATTGAGACAAAAGGTTAAAATCAAAGCTGTTCTGGACACAGGTTCTCCAGTCAACATGGTATCATCCAAGTTAATGAAGAAGCTTAGGCTGGCTCCTGACATCAACTAAACTCAATCATATGATACTTCTGGCATGGCTCAAACCCAATCCATTGGTGCCTACTCTGCTCTGCCAATGAGGTTTAGGATACTCCTCATTGCATCTCCCGCTGTTGTCCTAGAGAACAAAAGCCTGATCTCCTGGTTAGCACACAACTCCTCTGCAAATATAATGGGATTGTAAACCTTTGAGATGGATACTTATTACTCTTAGGATATGAGTTCCCTTTGACTTTTGAAGAACCTCTGCGCCTACCAGGCAAACATCTTAAGATCTGTGTGCTTGAGTACCCCACAGTTATCTTCTTGCTCAAGTACAGAACTCACTCCTGCAATATGTTTTCCCCTCCTCCTTCCTTTCCCGCAGAGGAAGGTGTGCATCTCCTTGCCCTTCAGCTATTACCATCCCTCCAGGCTCCCAAGTGATTGCAGACTCTCAGATATCTTATGAACTACCCAAGAAATCATTCTTGGAATTGTACTCTCTTGAGTCTCTCAGCCGCAAAGAGCCTTGATTATGCCCAGGGATCTTAGACTGAACCCATAAGGAGCCTGTACAGTTGCTGCTAGCTAACCTGAATGCTTTGCCTATGCAAGTATTGCAGTGCCAAGTTGTAGGGCACAGCCGCATATTAGGGGCAGAAAAGATGGCGTCCCTCTACCCTTTTGGAACCTTTAGTGACTTCAATCTCCCTGAAGAAACCCTCAGGTTCTCTCCCTGTTCACAGCTGCTGACTTTTCTCAATTGTTGCCCATTCAACAAAAAGATGTGCTGGATCTACTTTACCAGTTTAGCAATATCTTTGCCTCTGGACCTAAGGGCTATGACCTAGCCAAAGGGGTCATCCATCAGATCAATACTGGTGCTGCACCGCCTTTTTGTGCCAAGCAATACTGCTGTAGTAGGGTAGAGGATTCCCAGGTTTCCAAGAAGCTTAAATAACTCTTATGTGCTGGATTTTTGTCTCCCTCTCAAAGCCTTTGGGCTTCCCCCTTATTGATTCTCAAGAAAAAAGATGGGGGCCACTGCATTGTGATGGATTACTGCCACCTAAACTTGCTCACAAAGAGAGACCCATACCCCTTGCCTAGAATTGATGATGCTCTCAGACAACTGGGTGGTTCAAAAAAATTTCCTGCTATGGATTTAGCTTTGGATACTGGAAGGTTGACTTGTTGCCAGAAGACCAAGAAAAAACTGCTCTCATCACCTCAGAGAGGCTCTATGAACCTACTTAAATACCCCAAGGACTCTGCAATGCCCTGGCTATGTTTCAAAGAGCTATTGATTCTATTCTAAGAGACCTAAAGCTCTCTTGTGTCCTCATTTATCTTGATGACATCACCGTGTTCAGCTCCACATTTACCAACCACTTAGAACACTTCAAGGCTGTCCCCATTAAGATTGAGAAGCCGGCTTGAAACTTAAACCCTCCAAGTGCTCCTTCTTTAAAGAGAAACTCAAATTCCTGGGTCATGAGGTCACCCAAACTGGAATCCGCCCCATGAATACTAAGGTGGAAGCCATTGACAAGAAGTTGCCTCCCACAAATCTACAGGAGGTCCAAGTATTTCTTGGTAAGATGGGGTACTATTGACAGTTCATCCCTGACTTTGCCGAATTGAGTGAACCCCTTGTCCTGCTCCTGTGCAACATCCCCTTTGAGTGGACTGACAGTCAGCAGCAATTATTTGAAGCGCTGAAGGCCAAGCTCAAAGAGGCTCCTTTCCTAGTCTATCCCTATTATAATAAAGAGTTATCTTGTACACTGACACAAGAAGAGTAGCAGTGGGTGCCATCATAGCCCAGCTTGACAACAAAGGCGTGGATAGACCCATGGTCATTTCTTCCCAAGTCCTCAAAAAACACAAGAAGAACTATAGTGTCACTGAAAAGGAATTCCTGGCAGTGTTGCATGCTGTAAAGCAATTCAGGCACTACATTTACGGAACCCATTTCACTGTGGTCATATATCACTCCTTCCTCAAATGGCTGCAATAACTAAAGTAACCTGAAGGTCAATTAGCATGTTGGGCTCTGCAACTACAAGGATACAATTTCACTGTGGTATATTGCCCTGGTGCGCAACATCAGAACACTGATGGTTTTTCAAGGATGCCCATATTGGACATCTATCCTGTGGACGCTGATTGTCTATACAAGTTAATAGGATATCCTGACTCCTGGACCACTGAGCCAGAAGTCATCTGATTGGCACTGCAGACCCTATCTAAGGAAACTAAGATTCAAGATAGACAACTTTTCAAGAGAGTCAACAATGGCTATTTGCCCTGCATCTGCCCCAGTATGAGAATAGCCATCATCCTCTAAGCTCACATTGATACTGGGCATGGAGGCATAGCAAAAACCCACGACTGGCTATGCAAGAAATTCTATTGGGAAAACCTGCTCCTTCTAATTCCTGATGTCCATGTCCTTCCCAACATCAGTTCAAACTCATCCCTCCTAAACATGCTTTCAACACTTTGAGTATTGATGCTGTTGGGCCTCGCCCTTGTTCTAGGTCTGGGTGTTGGTTTATCTTGGTAACTGTATACCATTTTAGTAAGTGGTTCAAAGCCAGAGCCACAAAAGATATAACTGCCAAGACCACTGCTAACTTCTTGTTGCAAGATATCTTCTACCATCATGGCTGTCCTCAAGTCCTGCTTTCTGATAACAGCACCAACTTTAATGCTCGCCTCATCACCTCTATTGTAGAGGCTATGGGTACCCACAATCTTTCTCTGCACCATATAACCTGTCAACCAATGTAACTGTTGAACAAGCGAATTCCTCCCTGGTGTCCATAATGAGGAAACTCACCCTCTCTGATGCTGCCAATTGGTATATGTTCCTCCCTGCTGCACTCTTTGCTTATCAACTCAGCAGACACCAAGTGACTTGCCAATCTCTCTTTGCCATGCTGTACAAGCATGAAGCCACAACTCCCTCAATCTTGGAGGGCCCTTTGATTGAAGTTGATGTGTCTGACAATCCTGAAGCCCATGTCAAGGACTTAACAAATTGTATCATCAACATTCAGGCAACAGTATATTCAACTGCCTATAAGGTCAAGACTTTAGAACTCTTCCCGTCCAATACTTCTTGAGCCCCCCTCCCTGAGTATCAAGTAGGTGACCTGGTTCTCTACTACCATAATTTTACTGGAGGCAGAGCTCATAAGCTTGACTCCCTCTGGATTGGGCCTTGTGAAGTCACTTTCACGAAGGGCGTTGAGTATACCGTGAAACTGCTGTCTTCTGGATGGCATTTTGCCCAAGTTCATTCCAAATTTCTCTGCAAATATCAGCACCCTGTGTCCAATCTTGAGGGGGGAGAGGTCAGAAATTGCGCCATTAATGCTATTTTGATATGGCCTTCAAATAGTGATAAATGCAAAGATTTGGTTGGTTTTGCTTTCGACTTTGGAAATTTCTCACCTTCTGTAAATAGGTCTGTTCCAATGTCTGCCCATTCTGGATTACCATATCAGCCCTCAATTGATCCTGGTATGACTTCACCTTAATGTGACCCCTCTGTCACTCTTTCTACCTAATGATTGATCATTGGCCCTTGTCTACTATTTAAGTAGAATCATTTCTCCTAATAAAGACAAGGTTATCCACATTTGTGTTGGCTTTAATATTCTTCAAGATTTTTCCTTTCCTTTTTTCCAATAGGAATTCTAAATCTTGTTTTCCAGGAAATTAAGGTATGTGCCCTTAATTTTGCCCTGGAGGCTAACCCAAGTTTAGCTTTGAACCTCAAATCTTTTGTTATAAAAATTTCCTGCTGTGTCCTTCTGGATACCGTCCCCAGGAGCCAAACACGGCAGTTACACTGATCCATGCACTCTTAAAAAATTAACTAGTCCTTTCAACTGCGCCACTAGTCCTTGACACCACCCCTGCATCAAATCATTCTAACTGAAACTGCTCCAGATCTTCTTGTACATGATAAATAGGCATCTAAAAACTATCCTGTTTAAAACCTTAACCACCTCCACCTAAATCCCTATGCCTCACCCCTGACCATAGATGAACATTATGCACCCTTGCCCACCCCAAACCTGGGAAGCCAAGGGATCCTCCCATCCAAACAAATATCCCCCAGATATTACTCAATCAAAACACCTACCCATTTACTTTCCATATATTTCACCCTATTAAAAATTGATCCCCATCAGCATAGACTGATACCCACATAAAAGGGCTATAGACTTCCTCTAGATAAAGATCTCACAGTGACCAGTATGTTTCTCATAAACAGCCCTATCATGATGCTATCAATATACCCTTTCTGGGATACTGGCTTGGATATAAGTAACTGGAAGATTGATTCATCTTCATCCAAGAATTTGCATATATCTTGAAAGTATCTCACACCATTTACTTCCTGGTGGATCTGGTGGGTGACTCCTATCCCACTTGAGTTGGTGGCTGGTTTCCCATGTTGGCCCAACTCTTTTGGTGATCCTGATTCCTACTTACCTATTATTATGATAGAATAAAGTCATTATCTTCATGTCATTGTTTGTGATCAGAGCTACTTCAGCATAGTTCCTTTCCAGCCATTTTGAATTAGAGTGTGAGCTCATCATAGACAATCAGACATAGAGTATACACCTAAATTAGGGACAGTATCACCAACGCAGAGGAGATAGTGAATATTTGCTCAGAGGTGATAGCCTTTAAAGAGAGAGTATGGCCAAGCACAACATATTTCAATGCAGGGATATCAGCAAGAGGCTTTGGTTGGTTCACAGCCAAGGATTCAGCAGCATTTTTGGGCTCACCCCCACCCCCACAAATCCCCAGGGCTGTTTCAGTAGAGGAGGGGGATCCCCAGACCTCTTGATCAGTAGAGATGCACAGCCTAACTATCTTTCTGTTGCAGATCTTACAGGTCTTTATTGAAGTAGATTGTTCATGCGGAGAGCTAGTATATTGGATTGAAGTTATCAAGCTGCTAAGGAAGTTGGCTAGAACCATGTTACTTGCAGCCCTGGGGTACATCTTGCTGAGGTGGTTTCCCAGTGTGGGTGACTTGTTTGAGTTATAGGTACCACCAGCATTTAGTCTTTAAGCCGCTTTCTGGCCCTTTAGGATGTCAGGGGCTGGCAGTTAGCTGGGCCTCAAAGCTTGTTTTTTTGGGTGGGGCACTGTGACCTTGCCACCGTCAGAAAACTATTCCCGCAACACTATGCTCTAAATAAACCTTCTCCCAGTTATCAATCAATGACGCTGATTGGGTGGTTTGATGAGCTCCTTCAGGAACTTTCAGAAAATCTACCATTGCCCCTACTATCAAACCAGGATCTCTGAGGATGTCACCCTAACCCTGACGGCCCCTGGATTTTACCTAGGGCACATGCGGGGTTCCTGGTCACCAGTCCCCAAATTTTGTCCTAGGTCATACCCAGGGACCGGTCTGTAGGAGTTGTCATTTACTAGTATAGGGTGTTGGCTAGCTAGGAGTTTATACCAAGACTGCATTAATGCAAACTCTTCCAATAATTTTCCTATCACTAGGCAAGCATCCCCACCATGCACTTGTACTTCAGCTGGTGCTAACCCTTCTGTAGTCCTGTACCAATCTTTCAACAACTTATAAACTCATTCCCAATGAACTCCTGTCCCATTTCCATCATTTCAAGGTACCTAGTCAACCTCTCCCACTCCTCCTGGGAGGTCTTAATAGTGGAAAACCTTCTACAACTCTGAAAATAGTTATACTCCTCCCCTTGACCAGGGTAAAAGATATGGGGCAATTCACATATGAGGGTATTCTGTACTACTTTTAACTTTGAGCAGGGGTCAAAATAGGCTTTTATTAATGGTCAGATGTAAGATTCCCTTAGAAAGCTTTTGATATATTGCATGGTAGTCTATAAAGAAATAGGGATTTTCCAATACATTGGAGTCCTCTAACAATATCTTGGACTCCTTGTACTTGGTCTTAGGATCCTTCACCTTGGTCTTGGACTCCTACACTTGAGTATTGGGCTCCTGTATTCCACTCCAGCACCATTTCTTTTATCTCTAGCTCCAGCTCTGTTATCTTGGACTCCTTCATCTTTATCTTATGCTTTAGTCCTCTGTGGAGTCCTTGTGGTCTTTGTAATCCACTTGTGTCAGTCCCTGAAAAGCCTCAGATACCTTGCCCTTTTATAGCTCCTGATTTCAGTTCAAATTCTCCTTCTGAACTTTTATTCTTCAAAACTTAAACTATCATGTTTTTCTTCCTTTAAAATATATTAAATCTTATCACTTACTTCAGCCAATGAAAGCCCTGAATTTTCTGCTTCTGCACCTCATTTTTTAGGCTTTAACTCTCAAGTTAAAGCCCTCAAAACACTGATTAAACAGGCTTTGACCTGCAGCCAATCAAATGCTCAGATTCAATGGTTTTGCCAAAAAGTTCACCTAAATAACTTGCTCTTGACCATGGTTTGAATCTGGCGTTATCTTGCTCTGGGTAAACTACTGATCTGCGTTTTGAACAGGTTTGCCAGAATCTCTGCCATGTTTCTCTGGAAAATCTTGAGCATCTTTGCCTATGTTTTACATAGGAGATTTTGAAACCCTCAATTCTTCAATGTTTCTCTGAGTTTCTGCTTTTTTCTTCAAAATTTTATCACTTCAAACTTGCCTGTTGCTTGCCTTTTGTCTCTCTAATAATTTCAGAAAAATTCCAGCACTTGTTCCCACAGTTTCTCCATTCTGTTTCTGGCCTCTTTCAAGCTCTTTCTTACTTAATCAGCTATTAATAAATACAGTTTAATTCCTGTAAATTATTTCTTTACCTCTTTCTTTTTAATAATATGATAATTAACTCTTTATTTATATCATATTTTTTGCAGCATTAAATCAGTATTTAACTGCTTTTTTCTTATTATTTCATCTCTTAAGAAGCCAAAACTAGTATTCTAGCTCCTGTATTCATCCCGGCTAGTCTTCTAAGCCATCTTCCTGTTCCTCAGCTAGTCCTGCACCATGATCTTCTGATCCTGTAGCTTAGCCAGCAATCAGTCCATTCCAGTCATCAAACAGCTCATTCCAGTCAGTAATCAGCTTAGACCAGTTCTTTCCAGTCAGCACATAGTCCAGTCCTTCTAGTCAGCAATCAATCAGTTCTTTCCATATAGCACACAGTCCAGTCCTTATCATGAATCACCTAAGTTCCAATCCTCATAATGAACCTCCTAGGCTTTAATCCTCACAATGAACCCACAGTCCCTCAAATAGTCTTCACTGTGATCATACAGTCTGTCTTACTAGTCTTCACTATAGATCCTGAACTGCCTTGGTCCTATGATCAGCCCCCAATACCAATACCTTAGACCAAGGCATGAGTCTACATTAAACTGGAGTTTAACTGGTCCCTTGAAAGTGGCTGTCCACTTAGGCCATCCAACCATAGATCAATTAAGTCTATGCTGTTGTCTTTACTCACCCAGGTGATTAAGTCTGGGCTTTCAGTTGCAAAGTAATCAGCTTTACTTCCCAGAGGCCTGAGCACACCAAGTTCTGCAGCTGCTTTTCCAAGCAGCCACCCTGGTGACACCCCTGAGCATATACATGCCCTCTAATGATCACTTTGGGACCTCCCCCAAAGCTCTCATGGAGACATAGACAAGGACACCCTACCAGTCCATTAAGTAGGGTGCTTGCTCATAGACCTCCTGTGAGCGTACAAGGGCACATAGAGCTATCTTATCTCTACCCTCTTTCCTGGCAGCCCTTGTTACCCGCCAGGGTCATCCACTCCCCATTCCAAGCAGCCAATGGTCCCTGCTAGACTATCACCTCCCTCACCCCTAGCAGCCAACAATCCTCTTGGTTGAGGTCAACTAACCAGTCCCTATTAGCCAATAGTCCCTGCTAAGCTGGTTCATCACTTGCTTCTAGTAGTCCCTTGTTACCTACTAGTCAGGCCTTATCTTCCCTAGTAGCTAATGTTCCCTACTAGGCCTATACCTTTCTCAAAACCACAGCACACCATCAATTCTCATCATTACGTCTTTATTTGAAGCCAAATCAACCCTCACCTGGAAAAATGTTTCCATGTGGATTGTCACAGCACACCTTGGCTACCTCTCATGAGCAGGGGCACCACACTTTCCTGGCTCTGTTATGAAGGGATGATGTAGCCCCAGTGCCAGGGCCCAGGTCCCTCTGTAGGGTAGAGGCTACTGCTGAAACGTTTGTGCATGGAGGGTGGTGGGCAATAGATCCCCCTGGATCTTCTTCCCAAGGCCCCAATGCCAACCTGGATAACTTTCAAATGGACTGGGTTCTCTTGTCACCCCCACCTGATGCTGAGCCATGATTACAGCTCTCACTTGATCTCTGGCTGTTGGCTTCTTCAGGTCCTTGGGTCATCTACCCTACTTATACTCCCCAAGTGCGGCCACTGACCAGCAGGATTTATACCCAGCACTTTCTGGATGGCCAGGAAAAATATAGGGCACATTCCCTACTATACCCCATTGGATTGCAATCAATTCTTCTAAGCTTATCAAGCACCCCAGAAAAATCCTGCAAACTCCATCTGCAATGCGACAGACTATATCAGGGTTTGGTAACTGTAACTAAAAAATTTGACTCCAAGTTATCTATATACAGATGAAAGCTTTGATATAAGCCAGTGTCATTAGAAGCTTTTGGGACAGGGGATAATGGCTATAACATGAGGTGCCTGTCAGGCAAGCTTAAAATATAAGGGATTCTAGTTAAGTTTGCCAGCAAAGATAATGGATCTTGGTTAGTAAATGCTTACAGCTGGATTTTATGGTTAATGATCAAGGATAACCCCATGGTAGGTAGAAGGATGCTACCTGGTTCACAGACCTTTTTCAGGATACTAAAGGCAGAGGTATTCCCAGGAATCCAAGGCCAAGTGAAGACAGTGTCAGGGCAGTGAAATTTATCCCTAGGGTCAATCACTCTACACAAAATAAATGCCAACACCAGGGATACCAAAGACTATAAAGAATATTGGCAGCTTGAACCAACTTATTGACTTTAAGTGGGCTTCAGCTGGAGTTATAGTTGAAGAAAGGCTTATTTCTCTCCCCTCCCTACCCAGAAGTTATGTGCTCCTTACTTTAGATATGCTCTTCATAATGTGAATTGTTCCTTTTTCTCTGGATGTTTTGGGGTATTCATCTATGTAGGTAGACTCATTAGCCCCAGGGCTTGCAGGGGGCTGCAAGTTAAAGAAAGGATTCTCAAAGAATCAAGCAAACTTGAATAGCTAGAGAAGCAGAAATTATATTATTTATCATACAATCCACCAACCCATCAAGGGTGATATGTGCTATTCCCAGAAATTATTTGTCAGGTGCCTCAGCCACTTTATTGGCAGGGGGAGCTCAGATAGACTTGTTAGTCAGGGGAGCTTCCACTGGTACAAAACATGCTGTAGAGAACTATACTATATTTAAATTTTTTGGCTTTATTGTGTGTCAGATGCCCTCTTGGTTGACTCTATATGAAGTGATGGTCTGGGCCAAAAGATCAAGGGAAAAGATATCTTTCAATTTGAAATCCTTATATTCTGAGTTAGGAGATACTTACTGAAATAGACAGGGCCACATGAAACATCAGGCAGACAGAAAACATAAGATTGTAGGGCCTTAGTTGGTTAGCTGATTGGGTCTTGTAAACTCAAAGGTAATGTAGTAAAATTCAGGAATACCAAAATCAAATATGGTAAAAACAAGGGAAATAAATATTCATTAATATTTCAAAACTAGGTGATTGCCCCAGCAACAGTGGCAAAATCAACTGTAGAGATGTAAAAGTGAGAATTTAAAAGTGAGAATCCAAAAGTGGCCAAGTTGACACTTTTTAAATTTTCAAAATGGCTTTTTATAATAAAGTAACTACTTTTTCTTGACTTTTTTAGTTGAGAGAATGAATAAAGGGTACTTTATATGGACATAATATATTTTAATTTTGGATGATTTGTTTTAATTTAATTTTGAAATTTTAAAATTGTTGACTTGGCCACTTTTAGATTCTCACTTTTGAATTCTCACTTTTACATCCCTACAGTCAATTTTTGCCACTGTTGCTGTTGTCCCTGTCAAATAAATAATTAAAGTTGAATCCAATAAAGCAATTAAATATGTTTTGTTGTATTTTTAGGCTTGGATTACTTATCATATGGGTCATTATTTTAGGGATTAGGCCATTTTCTAATGCACATGCTGCTCAAGTCACAGCATAACACAGTTCAATTTTGAAAAAGTAACTAAGTACACAATTTATATTTAAACCATTAATAACTCAATTAAAAACTAATATTTTTTCACACTGTAAACTATCAAAATGAAGCTAAAAACCTTATCTTTCTATTGGTGTAAAAATTTTAATATGTATACTATGCTCAATATTAAAGCAAAAGTAATTTAAAAGAGCATAATCCAGATTTTATTATATGATTATATCTAATGATATAAAGTAGATCACTTCAAAGCTAAAAAATACTCTTTTTTCAATACTCAACAGATGTTTTTTATTTAACGAAATTAAAGATAAGATTGAGAGCTTTATTTTTGCATTTTATTTTATTTAAAAAGCTCAATTCTCTGGGATTTTATGATAGTTTGAAGTTAGGATGTTTTTATCACTGTTTAGATTGATTTTAAGATTCAAGTGAGCTTTGAACCTCAAATTAAGCATTCTTTAAATGGAATTCTTTAATATTTTATCATTTTAAAAATATGCGGAAGAGTTACAATTAACTCAATAAATCATTTTAATTGATTTGTATTGATTACAAAGAGGATATGATGTAATAATAATGCTTAGCTGCTTCACATATATCACTTGTGCATGAAAACTGGGATTTAATTAATTTCTGCAAACATAAATTCAAGTTCAAACTATAATAAAAGCTATCACACCATTTCTTTCAGAATGGTGTCATTTAGCTTGGTATATAAAAGTAAAAGTACCACAAAGCTTCTAATCCAAAAGACCCTGTTCAAAGGCCACATTCTGATCATAACTACTCCATCATTAAGGCACACATCAGAGATCTGACCTAATTACAGATTCAAAATACTACCATGTCCTCAGTTAAATTTACTTCTTTCATGCTACCCTTTTTTTCTTTGGGAGCTTCAACAAAAAGAGAGAGAATTGCAATGTTAAAAAAGGCATTCCTCTTAATTGCTGGTGATGATCTTGATAATTTCATCAAGAACTTCCTTGCTCAAACTGAATTTGGGAAAGCTCAGTTCCTGCCAACTATTCAAAATCAAAAAGGCAATGAGTTCATTGAAAACTTAAAGGATCTCATGAAATCTTCTCCCCAAAAACATCTCCCAGCCTTGCAATCTCTGGTTACTTCCAGTTACTCTTTAAAAGAGCTTAATGATATGGGGTTTAATATAACCAAAAGTGAGTTTGAATACTCAAGAAAAATAAATAAAAATAAAAATGTAAGCTTAAACAAAAAAAGCCAAAAAAATAATAACTATTCATTAAAAAAAGAAATAACTAAAAAATAATTGAAAAATTGCTGGAAAATTCTTTTGAAACAAACCAGTTTACAAAAAAAGTGCCTGAAAAAATTTATAAAGATATAGAAAAAGAGATGAGTAATTACTCAACTGAAATTAAATACTCTCTACTTAAAACAAAAAAAGAAGTATATGAAAATATGAAAATAAAAAATGAAATTTCAGTTTCAATTTCTACTTACTATAAATTAATCCCTAAAAATATAATAAAAAGTAAAAAATAAACTGATATGTGCAATATTTGTAATTTAAAAAATTCACTAGAAAAAAAGAAGGAAGAATGTGAAAGTAAAAACTTACCATTACCAGAATCTATAGACAATGACTTAAAGACTATTAATCAGCACCAAGACTTTTATGTTCATCAAAATTGTGAATATAAAAAAGATATTAATGAACTAGATGATGAGTCTTGTGTTGTAGTTATAGATTATAAAGAAAACTTAAAGGTTGGAGGTGGTCTAATTGAGACCAATAATTGTTTTTATTCAAAAAAACCTATCTCATTATTAGGGTTTGCATTAGTTTTTAAAGAAAACAATAAAATTAAATATGAATATCATGATTTTTTGTCTCAAATATTATCACATGATTCTTTATTTTCAGGTGAATGTCTAATAAGTCTTCTTAAATTAGATAGATTTAAAAAAATAAAAAAATAAAAGTATGGACAGATAATGGAAATCATTTCAGATCATATGAATTTTTATATTACTTATTTAAAGAGGCACCTAAATATATTAAGGGTTCTATAAAATATAACTGTTTTATTGAATGCCATGGAAAAAGCATTGTTGATGGTCACTTTGGTGTAATATCAAAAATTTTAAAGGAAAAAGAAAATGTACTTTATATTAACAACATTAATGATCTAAAAAATATTTGTGATAAAGAAGAAAGAAGAAAAGAATTATACAATTCAGCTTTAACTGGTTCAATTGTTTCCCATAAAGCATTTTTTTATATTTATGAAAGGAAATTTAGGCCTATAAAAAGAGAGCTTGAAGTTAAAAATCTGCGCATTAATCTTTCATATTTGATGAAAGATGGGAAGTTATATACTTCACCTTTAACATTTGAAAGCTTCTCAGAATATTCTGAGATAAATTATCATTTGAAATCATGTGATGATACCAGAGAAACAAAAATATCAGAAGATGCTAGTAGTGTATTGGGGCAAGTTCATGAAGTAGGGCAGCTTACTAGAGGGTGTATTTTAAATAGAGTTATCAGTCTTTCAAAAACAACATACTTTTTTTCTGAAACAAACTAAGAATATTTATGATGAGCCAAAGATAGGGTAATAGCATTTATAGCTTTGGGGCTGCTATTACTCTCCCATGCAACTCATCATAAATATTTTTGGTTTGTAGTAGCACTTAAGATATTTTCAGTAGTTCTATAGATTGCAATTTTCAATTATAAAATCAATGAATTATTTTTTTAAAAATCACCCAAGCCCAAGATCAATTAAATATTTGGGATTGATTGTATTTTAATCTTTCTGAATAATTTGAATATGAATAATGTGATTAAGTTATAAAATAGCCAATCTGGCGCCTAGGCATAACAAGAAAAATAATGTCCCATTTGTATTAACCTATTGATATAGGACATTTGGTTGAACTTGAAGAGGGTACTGGGGCACCCAACTTGAATCTGCCCCCCCAGGCCTTGGCAAACAATATCATTAAAGGTTTAAAACTATTCATGATGACTGTATCCCTAACTTTATTTGATAGATCCTTAAAACTTTCATTAAAAATTGCTGATTTCAGATACTCATTTTTATATTTGAAAATTGGGTTTTATTAAACTTTTTTTTTATTTTTTGATATTTGAGAATGGGAACCTTTGAACGCTTTCATAAATGTATTCATCAAAGTTCAGTTTCGAATCCCCGCAAATTTTTATTCATTTCTTTTATTTTGATTATTTATCCTAATTTGTAGGCTTCTCTTATCCATGGCAAGCACCCCATGGGTGGTTATATTCCCTGATTTGAGCTTCACTATTAAAAAACATATTCATATTCTACTGAACTATTTTATTTATTTGATTTTTATTTATTTGTTTTATAGGGGCCACCAGTGACTGGTAGCCCCCATAAAACCAACTTGGCGTAAAAGCCGCCACTTCTGCGACCTCATCCCCATTCCTGGTGATGACTAAAAATAAATATAAGTAAAACATAAAAAGACTTACTGATTGTTTCCCCTGTGGCCCCCTCAGCCACAGGCGCCATATTGGCAAACTTCATGAGCGTTGGATGCTCTTCAGTGCTCTTCTTGGGCTTAATTTTTCTTATTCTTTCTGCAACTTGTGCTTCTTCTTGTGTTTCATTTGAAAAATCTTCTGTATTTATTGAAGCGCTTTGCCTTCTTGATTGTGTTTTGTTTTATCTGTTTCCATTTGATTGTTTTCCTCTTCATTGGTGTTGATTTCCTTTTGAATTTTTATTCCTTCTATTAGTCTGATCTTCTCATATTTTTCTTTGGCCCCCTGCCAGAACTCCCACAAATTGTATCCTGCGTTGTTGAACTTTAGACTTGATAAAATAGTCCCCTGTAGATTAAGTAATTTTTCTTTATTTCTTACATCTATAATATTTCCCAATTTGTTCAGAGCATCTTCTTTTGGCTGGACCAGTGGCTGGCCCTTGTCCCCTAGCTTTCCTGTCACTATTTCTCTGATGTTTTTCTCAATTTCAACAACCTTTTGCAGGTGAGCTTCTAATTTGTTGATTAAGTTATAGATTGATGACATTTTGTTTGAATTCCATCAAAAAACTAACTTTTTTAGTACTATCTTTGACGCATACATATTTTCATCATCATCATTAATAAATTGAAGATAATAAACGTAAATATTGCATTAGAATATTGCAATTAGACGTCAACTATTGATATTTTGATATTATGTGCATAACTCAATGCATTTTATTTAATAAAATTCATTGTAAATGAGGCCTTTTCATTTTAATTTATTTAAATTGACTGTGTTTATATTACAGAGCCATTAACGCTTAGTACAAATATTGATAATTAGTGCATTTTAAAGCCTGTATATTTACCTATTGTTAATAATTCTGTAAACTTTATTAGTCGGATTTTGCGAGGTAATAATAATGTAATGTGTTAATAGAATACTGTTTATTGTCATTAATTGGCTGATTTTCTTTGATGTGGCAATTGCATTTTCTGATGTTTACCACTAGTATCCAATTGGTTGACTTCACATCCAATTGCACAGGCAATAGGAAAACAAGCTGCACCCCAAGAATGGATGTGGTCGGGGTGGCGGCTTGTTTTCCTATCGCCTGTGCAATTGGATGTGAAGCCAACCAATTGGATACTAGTGTGTAAACATCAGAAAATGCAATTGCCACATCAAAGAAAATCAGCCAATTAATGACAATAAACAGTATTCTATTAACACATTACATTATTATTACCTCGCAAAATCTGACTGATAAGTTTACAGAATTATTAACAATAGGTAAATATACAGGCTTTAAAATCCACTAATTATTAATATTTTTACTAAAAGTTTTTGGCTCTAATATAATGTGTTAATAGAATACTGTTTATTGTCATTAATTGGCTGATTTTCTTTGATGTGGCAATTGTGCATTTTCTGATGTTTTTTCACTAGTATCCAATTGGTTGGCTTCACATCCAATTGCACAGGCAATAGGAAAACAAGCTGCCACCCCGACCACATCCATTCTTGGGGTGCAGCTTGTTTTCCTATTGCCTGTGCAATTGGATGTGAAGCCAACCAATTGGATACTAGTGCAAAAACATCAGAAAATGCACAATTGCCACATCAAAGAAAATCAGCCAATTAATGACAATAAACAGTATTCTATTAACACATTACATTATTATTACCTCGCAAAATCCGACTAATAAAGTTTACAGAATTATTAACAATAGGTAAATATACAGGCTGTAAAATTCACTAATTATTAATATTTGTACTAAGTGTTAATGGCTCTAATATAAAGTCTTAATAGAATACTGTTTATTGTCATAAAATGGCTGATTTTCTTTGATGTGGCAATTGTGCAATTAGATGTGAAGTCAACCAATTGGATACTAGTGCGTAAACATCAGAAAATGCACAATTGCCACATCAAAGAAAATCAGCCAATTAATGACAATAAACAGTATTCTATTAACACATTACATTATTATTACCTCGCAAAATCCGACTAATAAAGTTTACAGAATTATTAACAATAAGTAAATATACAGGCTTTAAAATGCACTAATTATCAATATTTGTACTAAGCGTTAATGGCTCTGTAATATAAACACAGTCAATTTAAATAAATTAAAATGAAAAGGCCTCATTTAAAATTAATTTTATTAAATAAAATGCATTGAGTTATGCACATAATATCAAAATATCAATAGTTGACGTCTAATTGCAATATTCTAATGCATTATTTACGTTTATTGTCTTCAATTTATTAATGATGATGATGAAAATATGTATGCGTCAAAGATAGTACTATAAAAGTCAGTTTTTTGATGGAATTCAAACAAAATTTCATCAATCTATAACTTAATCAACAAATTAGAAGCTCACCTGCAAAAGGTTGTTGAAATTGAGAAAAACATCAGAGAAATAGTGACAGGAAAGCTAGGGGACAAGGGCCAGCCACTGGTCCAGCCAAAAGAAGATGCTCTGAACAAATTGGGAAATATTATAGATGTAAGAAATAAAGAAAAATTACTTAATCTACAGGGAACTATTTTATCAAGTCTAAAGTTCAACAACGCAGGATACAATTTGTGGGAGTTCTGGCAGGGGGCCAAAGAAAAATATGAGAAGATCAGACTAATAGAAGGAATAAAAATTCAAAAGGAAATCAACACCAATAAAGAAAAAAAACAATCAGATGGAAACAGATGAAAACAAAACACAATCAAGAAGCAGAAGCACTTCAATAAATACAGAAGCTTTTTCAAATGAAACACAAGAAGAAGCACAAGTTGCAAGAAGAATAAGAAAAATTAAGCCCAAGAAGAGCACTGAAGAGCATCCAATGCTCATGAAGTTTGCCAATATGGTGCCTTTGGCTGAGGGGGCCACAGGGGAAACAATCAGTAAGTCTTTTTATGTTTTACTTATATTTATTTTTAGTCATCACCAGGAATGAGGATGAGGTCGCAGAAGTGGCAGCTTTTATGCCGAGTTGGTTTTATGGGGCTACCAGCCTCTGGTGGCCCCTATAAAACAAATAAATAAAAATCAAATAAATAAAATAGTTCAGCAGAATATGAATATGTTTTTTAATAGTGAAGCTCAAATCAGGGAATATCAACCACCCGCGGGGTGCTTGCCATGGATAAGAGAAGCCTACAAATTAGGATCAGCAATCAAAATAAAAGAAATGAATGGAATTTGCGGGGATATAAAACTGAACTTTGATGAATACATTTATGAAAGCGTTCAAAGGTTCCCATTCTCAAATATCAACTAATATGAAAAAAGCTTAATAAAACCCAATTTTCAAATAGGAAATGAATATCTGAAGTCAGCAATTTTTAATGAAATTTTTAAGGCTCTATCAAATAAAGTCGGGGATGCAATCTTCATGAACAGTTTTAAACCTTTAATGATATTGTTTGCCAAGGCCTGGGGGGCAGATTCAAGTTGGGCGCCCCCAGTACTCTCTTCAAGTTCAACCAAACATCCTATATCAATAGGTTAATACAAATGTTCAAAAAACTGTGCATGTTCTCAGAGAAATATACCTCGCAAAGGATCCACGTTGCGGTGTACCTGGGAATCCTGCTCCATTGCATACTGAAAGCCAATGTGAAAAAATTAGAAGATGTACCTATACAGATCAACATATGCTGTGTAGCCCTTGACAGACAGAAAACACCACAGGGATACAGGACAGTCGAGCACGTCCTCTATGATCCATTCTCATTGGCAACACTATACGGGTACTACGTGCCCCCCCTGAAAAGAACCTGCTAATTGATTCCCTCACCCGTCTGCCTTTTATAAGACGATTGGCCACCACCGGGGTGCTGAGCGCCACTCCCCTAGCAATCGGCGCCAGAGTCATCCACCACATACAGAAGAGTATGTGGTCCCAATTGGACGCACTAGCAGAAAATTTGATTTTGGGGTATAATTCCCCGGAATAATCACATTACCCTTGCAATTTGCATTCCCCTAATAAATCATTTTCCCTTGCAAAAAAACTTTTTTATTTTTTATTTTTAAGTTATTTTTAAATATTAAAATATTTTACTATTGAAATTATTAATATTTTAATATAGAATATTTTAATATTGAATAATTCACAATTAAATAAAAAATTGGTGTATTTTGAATATTTAACCTTAACTATTAAACTTTTAAGATTTTTAATTATACTTTTATTTTAAAATTTTATTTTTTATTTTCATTTTTAGTAGGTAAATTGTAGTATTAATATATCTAAATATATTACAAGATAATAGTTAAAGTTGTGACCACGTCAAATATTTAAAAATAAGTTAAAAATATTTTAATTTATTATTTTTTATCTTGTCCAGGTTGGGTCCATTTATCACAGAGATAAACATGGAGAATTGAATTTATCCGCATCATGCAGCCTGCTCCACTTATGTTCCAAACACGTGATTGTTTAGAACTCAAATCACCTTTCCCTTGTAATATGATTTGATAAACATATTTGATATACTTGAACTGCGTCCTAAGTACAAATTAGTAAGGAATACATAAAAATCATTGGTTGCCGTGTCGTGTAGCTACAGTGGCACTGAAATACCAAGGAGCAGATGATGACATGCAAGGTCCAATTTGTGGCTTAGAAAAGTCAAAGTACCAAAATGATTCACAATTATTTAAATTAACTATTTTTTCTATCTTTTTTTATTATTTATTTATTTGTTACTGCAAAAGCCAATAATATTCAGTGCATCATATAAAAATAAATCCTTCTTATCTAGTATAATTAATTTTACTTACCTTTTCTAGTATTCTTAAATGTCTATAATACAATCAAACGTTACATAATTATATATAAATAATAATTTGAGTCCTAATAAAAACAAAATAAAAACAAATAAAACCGGGGCGCCCATTTATCTGATTGGCTCGGAGGCCAGGGCTTTGGGGAGGAAGGATTCTGAGTTCTTGTAAAAAGCTGCCACCACATTGGGTGGCATTGCAAATTGGCTGACCTCAAGAATATTGAATAGGTCCTCAGTGTCCTGAGGAAGGCCTTGTTTCACCTTATTCTTGATCCACCCAAAGACCTCCTCAATTGGATTCAGGAATGGGGAATATGGCAGGAGGAAGAGGAGTCTCATTGGGCAGTCTGCAAGGAAGTGGCTGGCAGAATGGCTATTTTTATCAATTGGCGGGAACTCAGACACAACCAGATCCACTTTGTGGAGCCCAACATTATCAAGCACAACAACGTTGGTTGTGCCGCTGTAATTTATCCAAAGGTACTCCTGACAGCTCGGAGAAAATCAAGAAAGGTCCCACTGTTATGGGAGCCTTTAATCATCTGATACTGGTCCAACCCGCGAGGACCAAGAAGTGCAACCATTGAATAGGTCTGGGAACAGACAGCTGCACAATGGGCTACGCCATCCTTGGACCCCTTCTTGACCCACCCATGCCTAGACCTGAGTGAGGAGGAAAACAATGATTTGTTGATATAGAAGAACTGGACATTCCCAGTCTCCTTTAGTGCCAGATATGTCTCGGCATAAATACGTCAATCCTTGATGGTCTTTTCACTGTTCCTATTGTATGGAGAAACTCCGAGCACCTTCCACAAGAAGCCCAAATCAACCATTGTTTTGTATACAAGGGTTTTAGAAACAGAAAGCCTGAACTCTTTGGCAAGCATTGATTGGACAGCAAGTGTGTCCAGGTGGCAATCCCTGGCTCCCCATTGCTTAATTGCGTTGATGTGTACGGGCTTGAGGAGTTTTGGCTGTCTTTTTGCCTTGGTGGATTTGGCAATTCTCCTGGTGTTGCCATACTTGGTGTTGATGTTGGCAATGTACCTGGCCGTGACACCAAATTGGGACGCAATATCCCAAACTGCCATTCCCCCATTTAAGCAGTTGAGGAGAGCTTCACACTCACTATCTGTCAACCGACACCAGCCCTTGGCAGGTTACACAGCATCCTGGCTACCAGGCTCAGCACAGGGGATGGGGACCTTTGTGTAGAAGGCGGCATCACAATTGGTTGCGCTGGCGCCGTCAATAGTGGCATAAGACACAGGTGCAGATGGCTCCTCAGTTGTGGCCAATGGCTCATAGGAGGTATCAAAGACGTGGGGGCAGGAAGTGGCAACTCTTGGGTCAAGAGTGCGGGGCTGGGTGACAACTGGGTACACAGTGGAGGTGTAAGTAACCTCAGTGTTCCTGGTGACCCTGGTGTAGGAGACTTTTGTGGCAGGCCTTGAGAGTGGCTTCTGCCTGGGATTCAAGCTGGTTGATCAGGCCTGGGACGCGAGAGGTGGTTGGCTGGCAATGACACCCTGGGAGGCTTGATATTGGCATGACTCCCTTCAAGTTGGGTTCTGGGTCTGTTCTTGGACCCTCTGGGACGCCCTTGTGGACGGGCTGCCCCGCGGGCTGGTGCAGGAGCGGGTTGGGAATGTGATTGATGGTCCATAAAAATAAAATAAAAAATATATTTTAGATTAAATATGTATTTATTTGGATTTATTGGTTGAGTTGTGAGTAGTTATTTTCTCTTGAGTTAGCCTTGAATAGTAGCAGAGTTTCTATATCCGTGATTTGAAGTGAATAATATTGTATACTTTCCAGGCTTGGATGATTTTAAAGTTTAATAACTTTTTATGTCTAATTATGGTTAATGAGATTGAATTTTTCATTTGATTTTAGTTGTGGTGGAGCTTCTTGATTTGGGTTGGTGTTTCCTAGTGTGCTTACTGTACAAATTTAATTTCCAGTACCTGCAATTAATATCTTAGTTTACTAGTGGCATTCAAAAGTGATTTGAAATTTGGTTCTTGGATTTGACAATCCTGCAATTTTGAAAAACATAGTAAACTTAATGAAAATGGTTGATGGATTTGAACGCTTCAAATCTGATTCCAGTTAATTCATTTTGTCCATAGGAAATATGCAGCTCAACTTGAACTTTGCAAAGTGTCTATGAGTTCCCGCATTTTCAAATATTCAAATAAATATCCAAAAAAATCAATTTAATTAAAAAAAGGCTATCCCGCAAAAGTGATTTGAAATTTGGACCAAGGATTTGACAATCCCGCATTTTTACGTTCAGGTTCTGAATTTACAGTACAGTTTAATGTGGTTTTGTAAGAAATATCTTATATTTTGTTGATTTATCTTCAAGGTATGAGATATTTTCAGTTGTGCTTATATAAAGTATAATAAATCAAAGATAGAATTCTCATATGTTTTGTAGTTATTATGATATATTAAATATCTTTATTTTTGTCTCATTGGGATTTTAATTTTTATGGGAATAAAAAATAATTTTATAATAAAGACTGTAATTTACATAGCAAATTAAAAAATACTTGCTTTTATCTCCTTATTCTTATTAATTATGGTATTTTTTATTGTATTTTTTGGACTCTAAAGGGTCATTTTAGTTTAATAAAGTATTTAAAAGTATATTTTTTATATTAAAAATGTTCAGGGTAAAGTGTGTTGTTACTTAAAAAAGTGTCGACATCCAGGCGACACTATTATGTAAAACTGGGTTGTCACTTTACTATAATGTCAACATTAAAAGTGTCAACATGGCCACTGTCAACATTTTTAGTGTCAACATGGGTGCTGTTGCCAGCTCAGGTACTTGAAAGATGTGGAGACAGGTTTCTGTGGAATGCGACCTACTTGCTAAGTTGGCACCTTTCACACCACATGTGAAGGGTTCCAGCTGTAAGTTCAGCATTTTCTGGAGAGGTCTTATTGAGTCGGAGTGGCGCTGGTGTTGCATAGTCCCTCAGAGTTGAATGTAAAAAAAGGTTGATATGAGTTTATTTGGTAGATGGCAGGGCCTTCTGGGATCACCCCATCAAGGATGGGTAGGAAGGTTTCTGGGTGAGGGTATCATGCAACCATGACTCTGTTCTTTTGTGAGGGGATTTTCTTAAAGATGGTTGTTAATTGAACTTACTGCTGCTATCATTGTTAAAACTAGGCTGATTATAGTTCAGTATTTAGAATTATGATAGAAAAAAGTCCAAGGGAGAAGGAAAAGAAAGAGAATAAGGATAAGATGATAGCTTTATTGGGAAGTGTCAGTTAATACAATGGAAAAGGAAGACACTAAGTGACTTAGGGGGTGGTATGGTGGTGGGATCCAGGTATAATGTGAGTGGAAAAAATGATTTAGGTATAATTGCCTGAAATTGGCTACAATCTTGGTTTGGGGATGTTGCCCTGTTTTGACATTGGCGGTGGAATGTCTCCATATTCTAAGATATGTCATGGGGTGGCTCTGGGAGTGCCCCTCCCTGTGTACCATAAGACATGTTGGCAGGCAAGAGGATGATCCTGGTTGCAACAACTGCTTGACTTAGGCCAGCGATATATTTGAGGGCTATATGAATGCTCATTTATGCCCTTGCTTTTTTGGCAATCTGTTTTGGGAATAAGCCTTAGTACTGTGGCATATACGATGATATCGATGCTTTCTACGATATTTCCATTTGGCTGGAGTAATCAGCACTTGTTTACTTTCTGAACCAAGGGTTAAGAAAAAGGTGTCAGAGCTGAAGTAGATTAAGATTTGGTGCGCATGATGATTATAACGATCACTTTTTTTGGTAGCCATGATGTAAGATGCTCATGGCATGGGTATCCTTTATGCCTCTGCCCCTTTGCAACCCGAGCCCCTTTAAAAGTAATTAACATTTTTCCGAAGGAGGATCCAAAGTGATCGGCGCATAGCTATGCAAAGCCTCAAGTCGGAACCGAATCGCCTAAACTATCCAAGTCTATAGATGCCTAAATGCAGCCATGCCGGGTCTCCAAAAATAGTTCAAGTTTGGTGGTGGGTTCACAAGAGCTGTTTCGATGTCTCTTATACCGAAATGGTACATTTCGAACCACGAGCTACACGGGTTATGGATTATGATTGGTGGGAAAGAAAATTTTAGTTTTTCATCTACTACAAGCAAAAAGCTCAGGTTGTTGATTGTTTTAAACTTATTGAACGTTTCAGCATGATGGAGATTACCTGCAAGGAGTCAGAAAATACAGGTGAAGTTTGATTATAAAGATGAGGATTTATTTCATAACTAGTTTCATAACTAGGGGAAATTGATGGCGGCGCCAAAATTAGGCTACTATCCCTAACGGATCGCTAAGAAAAAGCTTCTATTTATAGCTGAATCCATGTAAGATTTTTGAATAAACGGTAACCTTTGGCTGCAATCAATTCCCCAGATTCGTATTTGGTAAGGTTGTATCGACATATGTGGGCTTGTCTTAATAGTTTAAGAGGTTAAGTTGATTACATCATCTTTTAACCATAAAATTATGCCACTGGGTAATTGAGCGGTTTGCATATTTTATCCTGGTTTAGTGGTGCTTTTTAGGAAACTAAAATGCAAAATGATCGCGACACACATGCTTATGCAGTATATTTAGATCAATACGCTGTAATTACGAGCAGCTGTCTATTTAAACGCCTCTACACACTAGAAATGAGCACCAAAGATGAAGCAGCGCACCTGTATTACTCAACATCACGTAAAAGTCATGAAGAATGTGTATAAAGATGATCCACATCCAAGCAAAGAGGTCCGAGAGAAACTTGCCATTCGCCTCAGCCTCACTGAACGAACCGTTAGAATTTGGTTCCAGAACCAACGCTCAAAGGCACGCTCAACTGGCGAACTCCCCGCCATCTCTCGCATCCACGGCAGCAGACTTCCATCCAAAAGAACTTCACATCACACAGAACCATCTTCGTCTCCCCCATCCACGGACACAGAATTCTTCTCCTGGGTTGAGCCACAAATTAACAACCATGATTTGTCTTATGATATCCCACTGCAACCTTTTAACAAGCCAATGGATCTGAAGGATGGCTTCATGACGTGTGATGAATTCAACAGCATTGCTCCTGCACCCCATCCTCTACCCATTACGCAGTTCGATGAACTATTTTTAATTTGATTTCTTGCTTGTTTAAACTTAAAAACAAAATAAACATCACCACACAGATATGTCTCTTTTGTAACTTCGTAATTAAAATTTCTGGCTACTTACTGTTATATAATTAGCTCTCAAGTGTTAAAAGCTCAATTAACCTGTCACATAATTTTGAAGTGCCATATTATATCGAATCTCATCAATAGCTAATCTATCTTAGTTGCTAAGGTTTTGTCAAAAAATGTTGCCGTTTTCCGGTGAGTAGAAATCTGACCCTATTTCAATAAAGAGCATCACGTTTCAAGACAAGCCATCTTGCTCCATGTAATCGGGATTGAAAAAAGGGCGTGTGATACTTCCACGGTGCCTTGAGGTTGTCAAAGATAGTATTCATAACTTTTATAGGTACTGTAAAAGGACCCTATTTGACAAATTCAGGGTTGTCAAATCCAACTGCATAATTTGCAATTTTACGCAGAATTTATCTTTTATCCCCATCAAACCCATGTTTTTCATCTTATTTAATTGAAAAATGAGATATCACCGCAGCCATGATTACTCCCCCTCCTGCTAAAGTATCTCATAATACTGTAAATTCAGAACCTGAATGTAAAAATGCAGGATTGTCAAATCCTTGGTCCAAATTTTGAATCACTTTTGTGGGATGGCCTTTTTTAATTAAATTTAATTCTTTGTGTTTTTATTTGGATTTTTAAGAATGCAGGAACTCATAGACACTTTGCAAAGCTCAAGTTGAACTGCATATTTCCAATGGATGAAATGAATTAACTAGAATCAGATTTGAAGTGTTCAAATCCATCAACCATTTTCATTAATTTCACTATGTTTTTGAAATTGTGGGATTGTCAAATCCAAGAACTAAATTTCAAATTGCTTTAAATGCCACTAGTAAACTCAAATAATAATTGCAGAAACTGGAATCCAAATTGAATGCACAGTAAGTAACTAGGACAAATCATCCCAAATCAAGAAGCTCCACTCTGGATAAAATCAAATTAAAAATCCAATCTCAACAGCCATGTTTAGACATGAAATTAAATGAAATGCAAAATTGTCTAAACTGGAAATGATGCAATATTCTGCACTCTAAATCACTAATATAGCGACCACAAAACCATATAAGAATATATGAGCCACCCTCCTGACGACGCAGAATTTTTTTAAACGTTTCAAGGAAGAAAGGAGGGGGAAAGATAAACCATCAGTTTACTAACTATGTATTCATGTATTGCTACTAAGGATACTTGATTACAGTTGATTTTAAAAAATGCTAATAATAAAGTAGAATTATATATTATAATCTATCTTATCATGTTATATTTTCCTTGATGTGTTAGTAGTTCATTTGCTGTTGATAATGTGATAAGATAGGTTGTAATATATAATTCTACTTTATTATTAGCATTTTTTAAAATCAACTGTAATTGAGCATCTAAATTTTAGCCATCCTAAAATGGAATAGGGTGCTTTTTGAGAATGCTTATTATTCCTAAAAGAATTAGCACAAATCCACTCTAGATCCTTTATCATCCTTTTTGAGACACCCATAAATTATATTTATTTCAAAATCATCTCATTTTTTGATTTGAAATTTGGTTCTTGGATTTGACAATCCTGCAATTTCATATTTGTTAAGTTTTACATGATGTCTATGATTTTTTTGAACTACAGGAAATCTCAAATTGTACATTAGAACCCCACATTTCTGACTCATGTATCCCAAATTTGTTTGCTGAGTTTTGTCTTTTGTTGGTTGAGTTATCTGCTCAAGAGATTCAAAATTTGCTAATTTAAATAAATCAAAAAAGTCAAATTAAAGGTTTGATTTTATTTAATATTTTATTTTTCACTCAGCTGAGTTGCTGTCAGGGACCCACTTGGCAGGGAACAAGCTCCCTATCTGGTGGGCCAAAGTCCCTAAGTTCAATCCTGCTATTACTGAGCCAATAGGAACCGTGACCATTGTGAGGTGTCCTAGGTAAGCAAATCTTCCAAACATAGAACTGAAACAACCAAGTAGATAGTAACCCACAACATACATCAAGAGATAAAAGGAGGTGTAAGGTCTAACCAGAGCAGGTTCAGTAGGAGGTGGGGTAAACAAACGACCATATTGGAATTTACGTCCCCAGTGGCTGGAAGGGTATTTGAACCATCCATGGGCAAGGGATTCCTTTTGATGGGCATCATCTGGAGAAGAGTTGTACCAGTCAGCTGTAGGTGTTGGGTTTTTCAAAGTTGATACCACTGGCAAGAAGAAGGCTAGAAACCAGGATAAGAATAGAATTCCTCTCATGGCTTCAAAAATATGTTATCAGAAGATGAAAGAGTAGCAGATGTAGGATAAATTCTTTATTGTTGGAACAATTGAAAATGGTAGGAATAACCTTCTTAAATACCAAAAGAGTGAGGCTGGGTTAATTCAAGAGGATCTTAGGAGGTGATTTGACAGTGATTTTCATGAGGATAATGTTTAGAAATAATACCTGTTGCATATCTGACTTGATTTGGAGCTGAATGGCTTGTATAGCCTTATAGTTGTAATATGAGCCAGGAGTAAGAAACCAGAGAAGAAACAATTAAGCGGGTTAAGTGCTTAATACATCAGAAATGAGAGTACAGAGCCATGTCCTGGTATAGCATACTTAGAGTTGGGAGCAGCAGAGTGAGCCAAAGCAGCCAATCAGGCTTTGAGCGTATAGTGACGTCCTTTAAATGATTCTTTAAGGTTTCTGAAGCAAAATCAAAGTCAAAAATCAACTTCAAATGAATAAAACCAATATAAACAGGTAATATAACATCATCCAGATAGTATATACTAACATTTGAATTGTCTGTAGGGTTTTGGGTTTGATCTCTATCTGGGATAGTGTCTAAGATTAAAACAGTGTCTAAACTCTGATTGCTGGTTCTGTTTCCCTTGGAATGTTGTAAGGCCCCACTAATATAATTGAAGTAGGCAGGGAAGAAATCCCTGACACTATCAAATTAAAACAGATAAAAATGAAGCACATTCAAGAAGCAGAAGCACCTCAAGAAATAATGAAAATTCAACTAATGAAAATCAAGAAGATGTCGTAATTGTGCTGTTTTAGCAGAGTTACAAGGGGAAAAATATTTAGAAGTTAGATAATAATCTTTATTTAGAGATAGTGATTATATAGTCAGTGTGAATCAAGGATAACAGGAACATGATTGTATTGATCACACAGCTGGATGATGAAGGGGGTGGCTTGATCCTAGTAAAGAGTCAAGCGCCAAAACAAGGTATCCACTGTAAAGGATCAACATCTGTTCATGTTGTTGGATTTGGTAATTTGAATTGACTTCCTAGTCTAGCTTTGAGTGGCTGGGTAATCGGATTGTGGGTCACAAACCTGCTGGTTTGGAACCTTGCTGGTGGGTTGCTCCTGCTGTTTTGACAAAGAAGAACAAGTAGCACAAAAAATAAGGAAGATCAAGCCCAGAAAAACAAATGAAGAGCAGCCAACGCTCATGAAGTTTGCTGAAGGGGTGCCTGTGGCTGAGGGGGCCTCAGGGGAAACAATCAGTAAGTCTTTTTATGTTTTACTTATATTTACTTTAGTTATAAATATGAATGAGGAAGAGGTTGCAGAAGTGGGGGCTTTCACACCAAGTTGGTTTTACAGGGTTTACTAATCACTGATAGCCCCTGTAAAGTAAATAAATAAATAAATAAATAAATAAATAAAAATCAAATAAATCAAATAATTCAAATTAATATGAATAAATGGGACATTATTTTTCTTGTTATGCCTAGATGCCAGATTGATTATTTTATAATTTAATCACATTATTCATATTCAAATTATTCAGAAAGAGTAAAATACAATCAATCCCAAATATTTAATTGATCTTGGGCTTGGGTGATTTTTTAAAAAATAATTCATTGATTTTATAATTGAAAATTGCAACTTATAGTACTACTGAAAATATCTTAAGTGCTACTACAAACCAAAAATATTTATGATGAGTTGCATGGGAGAGTAATAGCAGCCCCAAAGCTATAAATGCTATTACCCTATCTTTGGCTCATCATAAATATTCTTAGTTTGTTTCAGAAAAAAAGTATGTTGTTTTTGAAAGACTGATAACTCTATTTAAAATACACCCTCTAGTAAGCTGCCCTACTTCATGAACTTGCCCCAATACACTACTAGCATCTTCTGATATTTTTGTTTCTCTGGTATCATCACATGATTTCAAATGATAATTTATCTCAGAATATTCTGAGAAGCTTTCAAATGTTAAAGGTGAAGTATATAACTTCCCATCTTTCATCAAATATGAAAGATTAATGCGCAGATTTTTAACTTCAAGCTCTCTTTTTATAGGCCTAAATTTCCTTTCATAAATATAAAAAAATGCTTTATGGGAAACAATTGAACCAGTTAAAGCTGAATTGTATAATTCTTTTCTTCTTTCTTCTTTATCACAAATATTTTTTAGATCATTAATGTTGTTAATATAAAGTACATTTTCTTTTTCCTTTAAAATTTTTGATATTACACCAAAGTGACCATCAACAATGCTTTTTCCATGGCATTCAATAAAACAGTTATATTTTATAGAACCCTTAATATATTTAGGTGCCTCTTTAAATAAGTAATATAAAAATTCATATGATCTGAAATGATTTCCATTATCTGTCCATACTTTTATTTTTTTATTTTTTTAAATCTATCTAATTTAAGAAGACTTATTAGACATTCACCTGAAAATAAAGAATCATGTGATAATATTTGAGACAAAAAATCATGATATTCATATTTAATTTTATTGTTTTCTTTAAAAACTAATGCAAACCCTAATAATGAGATAGGTTTTTTTGAATAAAAACAATTATTGGTCTCAATTAGACCACCTCCAACCTTTAAGTTTTCTTTATAATCTATAACTACAACACAAGACTCATCATCTAGTTCATTAATATCTTTTTTATATTCACAATTTTGATGAACATAAAAGTCTTGGTGCTGATTAATAGTCTTTAAGTCATTGTCTATAGATTCTGGTAATGGTAAGTTTTTACTTTCACATTCTTCCTTCTTTTTTTCTAGTGAATTTTTTAAATTACAAATATTGCACATATCAGTTTATTTTTTACTTTTTATTATATTTTTAGGGATTAATTTATAGTAAGTAGAAATTGAAACTGAAATTTCATTTTTTATTTTCATATTTTCATATACTTCTTTTTTTGTTTTAAGTAGAGAGTATTTAATTTCAGTTGAGTAATTACTCATCTCTTTTTCTATATCTTTATAAATTTTTTCAGGCACTTTTTTTGTAAACTGGTTTGTTTCAAAAGAATTTTCCAGCAATTTTTCAATTATTTTTTAGTTATTTCTTTTTTTAATGAATAGTTATTATTTTTTTGGCTTTTTTTGTTTAAGCTTACATTTTTATTTTTATTTATTCTTCTTGAGTATTCAAACTCACTTTTGGTTATATTAAACCCCATATCATTAAGCTCTTTTAAAGAGTAACTGGAAGTAACCAGAGATTGCAAGGCTGGGAGATGTTTTTGGGGAGAAGATTTCATGAGATCCTTTAAGTTTTCAATGAACTCATTGCCTTTTTGATTTTGAATAGTTGGCAGGAACTGAGCTTTCCCAAATTCAGTTTGAGTAAGGAAGTGCTTGATGAAATTATCAAGATCATCACCAGCAATAAAGAGGAATGCCTTTTTTAACATTGCAATTCTCTCTCTTTTTGTTGAAGCTCCCAAAGAAAAAAAGGGTAGCATGAAAGAAGTAAATTTAACTGAGGACATGGTAGTATTTTGAATCTGTAATTAGGTCAGATCTCTGATGTGTGCCTTAATGATGGAGTAGTTATGATCAGAATGTGGCCTTTGAACAGGGTCTTTTGGATTAGAAGCTTTGTGGTACTTTTACTTTTATATACCAAGCTAAATGACACCATTCTGAAAGAAATGGTGTGATAGCTTTTATTATAGTTTGAACTTGAATTTATGTTTGCAGAAATTAATTAAATCCCAGTTTTCATGCACAAGTGATATATGTGAAGCAGCTAAGCATTATTATTACATCATATCCTCTTTGTAATCAATACAAATCAATTAAAATGATTTATTGAGTTAATTGTAACTCTTCCGCATATTTTTAAAATGATAAAATATTAAAGAATTCCATTTAAAGAATGCTTAATTTGAGGTTCAAAGCTCACTTGAATCTTAAAATCAATCTAAACAGTGATAAAAACATCCTAACTTCAAACTATCATAAAATCCCAGAGAATTGAGCTTTTTAAATAAAATAAAATGCAAAAATAAAGCTCTCAATCTTATCTTTAATTTCATTAAATAAAAAACATCTGTTGAGTATTGAAAAAAGAGTATTTTTTAGCTTTGAAGAGATCTACTTTATATCATTAGATATAATCATATAATAAAATCTGGATTATGCTCTTTTAAATTACTTTTGCTTTAATATTGAGCATAGTATACATATTAAAATTTTTACACCAATAGAAAGATAAGGTTTTTAGCTTCATTTTGATAGTTTACAGTGTGAAAAAATATTAGTTTTTAATTGAGTTATTAATGGTTTAAATATAAATTGTGTACTTAGTTACTTTTTCAAAATTGAACTGTGTTATGCTGTGACTTGAGCAGCATGTGCATTAGAAAATGGCCTAATCCCTAAAATAATGACCCATTTGTTTGCTGAGTTTTGTCTTTTGTTAGTTGAGTTATCTGCTCAAGAGATTCAAAATTTGCCAATTTAAATAAACCAAAAAAAGTCAAATTAAATGGTGGATTTTATTAAATATTTTATTTTTCACTCAGCTGAGTTGCCCGCAAAAGTGATTCAAAATTTGGACCAAGGATTTGACAATCCCTCATTTTTACGTTCAGGTTCTGAATTTACAGTATCATAAACTTACCATTTATACCTAAAAAGATTAGTACTATCCAAAAAATAAAGCAACCATTAAAACTTAAAATAAAAATATACAGGCAAAGCAAAGCAAGGTTTATTAAGCTAACTAAAGCCACCAGCAAGAGCCGTGGCAACGTCCTCAAGTTACTTCTTAATCTCCGCCACTGTGGGGTTCCTGTCTGCCAGTCCCCAAGTGTGCCT
The DNA here is from genome assembly GCA_014839935.2 of Entomophthora muscae. Classification (NCBI taxonomy): domain Eukaryota; kingdom Fungi; phylum Entomophthoromycota; class Entomophthoromycetes; order Entomophthorales; family Entomophthoraceae; genus Entomophthora; species Entomophthora muscae. The sequence continues at coordinate 22,549 of QTSX02005250.1, read as the reverse complement.
GGATTGTAGCCAGGGACCGGCTGGAAGGGGTTGTCATTCTCTAGTAAGGGGAAAATGTATCTCAGAAATATATATAGGGGTCAAAATGGGCTTTTATTCACTCTCAGAAGGAAGATCCCCTTAGAAACCTTCTGGTATACGGCCCGGGGGGTCAAGGAAGCAATATAGATTTGCCAATACTTGGAGTCCTCCAACAATATCTTGGACCCCTTGTACTTGGTCTTGGACTCCTGCACCTAAGTCTTGGATGTCTGCCCCTTAGACTTGAACTCCTGCTCCTCAAATGTGGACTTTGGCTCCTTGGAATCAGACTTCTGCGCTGCGCTTAGAATCCAGCTCCTTATTCTTGGGCTCCTGCTCCGTTATCTTGGGCTTCAGCTCTAACCAAGCTCCTGCTGGTGATTAAAAGGCTTCCAAAACCTCTTGGCAGAAACTCAAGAGACCCAGAAGTGTCTTCTCAAAGACCTGGAACAACCTCCAAAAAGACCGTCAAAAGACCCTGTAACTTTCCAGCCAGCCACCTTCTTATAGTGTCCTTTTCCTAACGGTTCTGCCTTCAAAATGGCTTTCTTCATAAGCTTAAACCATTGCCGCTCACTTTTTCCTATAATAACTTAAGCTTACATACTTACTTTCTCAAAAGCTTAAAGTATTAATATACTATTTCCTTGCTTATACTTTAAGCTTTTGGCTTCCAACCAATCATTTTCATCAGAAAACCTGCCAGAACTCAACCAATGAATGCAGAGCGCGGAAATAGACCATTTCTAAAGTTTCACCGGGATCCAACTATGAAAATCATTTCCACAGCTCAAACTGTTCAAATTGACAACTCTTTGCGCACCAAAGCGTTAACCAGTCCATTATTCTGGCACCATTTCTTCCTTCATTCAACCCAAACCCATTTAAATATTAGAATACTATTTAAATTGTTCTTTCTGGACCTCTTCAACGTTTCCCCCCATATATTTACAAATATAGTAAAATCCAAGGAAAATGTCCCACAAAAACAACTTTGTACCCCGCTCTCATAGCAACATACCTTTGTCTATCCTAGGAACTTAATAAATAAATATCTTACCCAAACTTCTATCCACATTCATTCTTGATTTTCATACTAAACCAAGGCAAAATATTCCACATCTTCTCACTTTGGCAAATCAATTTGGCAAAATCTTGGCTCATTTCTCCGGACCACTAGTTCTTCACCATCATCTTCTGGTCCTCCAGCCAGCTTTCTTCAACAACAGTCACTAAACTTTCACTTGGCCAACATAAGCCCCGCCTGCAAACCACAAAACATGTGGATTATCACAGCCACCTTATAATTTTTCTTTACCACCTTCTGAACGACATCCTGGTAGTCCTGCTCCTTGGACTTTTGCTTCTTGGGGGCCACCTGGTTGGCCAGGCCACAAAACTTGGAGACAGTCCAGGCCTTCTCCTCCAGCAGCTTGGAGAAGAATTTTTTGTGCTTGGGGTTGGACCCAAACTTCACCTTCAGGTGGTTGTGCCCCGCTTCTAGGCTGGATGTGGTCTTTATCTCCCCCTTGAGGTAGGCGCTCTGGCAGTTCCATGGCGCTGTGGCCCCACTCTTTCCTTTCCAGGCAGTCATTTTCTTGCCTTTCCCATTGTCGCTCAAACTAATCCAGGTAGCCCTTGAAGATGGTGTAGTGCTTCTTGATGTAAGCGTCCTCCAGGAGGGCCTCAACTCCAAGCCCAGTATGCTCTGGCCGCATAAAATCCAGGGCAGAAAACTGGGTGATGGCAAAGTGGCACTTCCCCTTACCATCATTGAGATACTTCTCAAAAAGCTCCTTTTTGTTCTTGAGGTGTTTGATGAGGACCCGCCTAAATGGAAGAAGCAGCCCTGTAATTCTCCATTGAAGGTGGCCTCAAAGGCTCTTAACTGAGCTTGCTCAAAGTCCATGATATTTTTTACAGTAAGTTTCATAATGTCAGGGATTATTTGGACAATTAGGTGTCGTGTTCTGAGGCACAGCACAGATACACAATGGGGAATCCTAACCTTAGGATTGGATTTGTACCAAGTCTTGGTTAGAATGGCAGGAAAGGCTATATGATTATCTTGTGGCCCTGATTGAATGATATCTACTTGATGTGGCTAGAGAGGCGCCAAAGCACTTGGATACACAAAGACAAAAATGTGAATAGAACTTAAATTTTATTGGTAAAAGTGAAATGGAATATATACTGTGTAGCTTTACCACAAAACAGTACATGGACGGTAGGATCACTTGCCACAAGCATGAGTGGGACAAGTGAGTTGCGCAGAATCAGGAAACCAAACAATTGAATTTCCCAATTTGGAGCCAGACTCATTTCAAAGGGAAAAGGCAAAATAGAGAGATTTGTCCTCAAAATAACCCGTTGAAGGCAAAATTGAAACATGGTGAATGGCGGCATTCACGACACAAGGCGCCTGAATTTGGGATATTCATATGATAGAAATAAAAGAAGACTTAGTCTGGTATGTGGGAGGATTCAATCAGTAGAGGTTACAGGTTCTGGTAGCAGTTGTAGATAAATAAATATCAGTTGGTTATATTCCCTTAACAATGAAAAAATAGGTAAATGCTGCTGTAAGATTAGTAAATTCCTGCCACAAAAAGATGAACAAAGCATATGAATTAAGATTTCTTTAATGATGTCAACAATGAAAGAGCCTATTCTTTCTCATTGTTATATTTGCTCTGGGAGCTTCCATGGTCTCAGATAGTGAATAGGACAATATCTTGGTTCAGTGTCACTGCCTGCTTAATATCACTGTCTTCAGTGACAACGCAGGCTCATAGGTGGCTTATTGGAGGTGTATTGGTTCTTACTTCAAGTTTTAAAACTCCCATACTATTTCTTGAATTGGCACTTGCTTTGGTTTGAGAATTCCTATGGCTTAGGCTAATTAACAAAGCACAGGGTGTGGGCGCTATAGTGTGGTATGTTTGGCCTTTTTATTTAGTAGAGCTAAACCTGTTATCATTAATTCAATCAATTGCTTGGCTGCATAGTACTTTCCTGAGGCGCTAGCATTTCAAATTTTCTCATAGAGCTGGGCCTTGGGTGCAAAAACACATTGGCTATGAAAAGAAGCCTCTATTTGAAGTCTTTGGCCTTTGAATCTGTTATTTGTTGAGGAGTTACAGGTGAAATTATCCAGGCATTTTCAATCTCTATGCCCAAGTGTGTCATTATGTTTTCCAGCACTTTATGGGCTTGGAACAAAGCCTTGGAACCACCTATCATACTTAAACAACTATCACTCACTTTATTAGCAAGAAGATTTGGGTGAAATTGGTTGTCCCAAACAGCTATTCACAGATACAGGTTGAAGCTTGTGAGTAACATCATAAAGGCATACTGCATAAAAAAACCCTAGAATATGTGGTTATAACTCTATATCACCCACACTCTAATGAGAAAGTGGATCTATTGAATGTAATTTTAGCCCAGATTGTTGCCAATCTGTCTTAGAAACATCCAAACACTTCTTGAAAAAAATGTTATAAGCCACTATACTCATCCTGTGTGCCAGAATCAACCATGGTGCAGAGCTTAGTCCCAGTGCATTAGCCTTTGATACCCCCAATAATGTTAAAGTAGTGGATCAGGGAAATTCAAAGTCCACAGTCCCAGCCAAAGCTCCCTCAACTATCATTATTTTGTTGGTACAATGGTAATCCAAAGTCTGTAACATTAAGCAAAAATGGATCTAGGAGGTGATCAAGCACTTGAAAGCCTGTTATGCTGTGGTGTTCTGGTCTTTTACTTGAACCTCAATAATGTAAAACTTGAACCCAATCACCATGGACTTTCAAGATCACAGCTGTCTATGACAATGCCATCTATCAGCTTTGATATGCTCAAGGTAACAAGAAGCTTTGTCACGCTAGATTATGTCCCTAACACATTGTACTCACCCAGAAACGCTTCATACACAATTTTCTGGATCTCCTGAAAATTCTTATTCTGGTCAAGGATAAAAATATGAGGCAAGAAGAATGTTGCAATCAAACTCAACACTTTATCTGCTAATTTATCTTACAGCACACAGGAGGAACTCCAAGATTTGCTTCATGATATATCTAACATCATAGGGCATCCTGTTGTAACAGTAGTTTGCATAATGCTGGGTATTTTCTGTCCTAACCAGAAAGTCAAGAGATTGGGGAAACAGTTAATCAAGTTGACCAAATTGACAGATTTAAATCAGACCATTGATCAAAAATGGGTACTGCCGCTCTAGTTTGTCAGCATAATTCAATTACCCTGTGCAAGTTGACACTGATAAATAGACATAATCTGAGGATCACACAGTACAACCTTGTTTATCAGAATGGTCAACAAATATTAATCACACAAGGGGTTTTGCGTACTGGACAAGCTACTCTTTGGAATAATGAGACATGATAGGAGCCATGGATTCAGATGGTATTGCTTAGTCAATAATTTTGATATATATTGGAAAATTTTCACTTTTTAACTCTCAAGAGTTGAGTCCTCCTTAAAAATACCTAATAATCTTAAATTATCTCTTGGTTAAACATTTTTAAAAAATGTATCCTGTAGTGGGTCTCCTCCACTATATTCCTTACAACTTGATTTTTAATAAAATTGTAACGGGAAAATGGGGTCCTGCTTTAGGCTAAATATTGTTTATGCTGCCTAATGTTACACCAGTGCCCGCCAATCTTGGAGCTTTTGCCCCAGAATCTGAAACAGGGACTATTGCTGCCTCCCAATGTCCAGAGTTTTATTCTGAGCATTCTTTAATCTTGTCACAGGCTATCTATCTAGGACTCCTTTGGTTGGGTTTAATTATCTTTTTAAATCCTAGTGTATCTTTTGGAAATTTTACTAAACAGCATTTAAAGATTTGGTGGTGGCTAATTACAATTCCTTATGGATTTGGGTGTTTATTCCGCACTACTTGAAGACCTCTTCATACTACCCAGCAATTTTTTCACATCTGTCACTAATGTCAAATGTGGCAACATACCAAAATTAAAGCAAAACTAACTCCAGACAATGATCCCTTGATTAGTTTTTTGTCATTCACATTATACCTGGATCCTGCCATAATGCCACCCCTAGTTGCTTAGTTGCTCCCTTTTAGGGTATATGAACTGTCTCTTTGTAATTAAACAATTATCTTATCATTATACTATGTTATTACCTCCTGGACTGTTATCTTCCCCAATATAAATATTGAATTATAAATGGTTTAATTGCACCATATTTTCAGTTTTTAATTTGACTAAAATGAACATATATGTTTATTATAAGTAAAAATATGCACTGGATCAGCTTTATTATGAAGTCCAAAGGGAGGATTGATTTATCAAGAACTAAAAAACACATGGATCTGCCGAGGATTGTAGCAGAAAATTCTGAGCAGATTCTGACTTTTACCTTCCTCTGGATAGTAAATCAGATTTGATCAGAAATTGTGGAACTTTGCAATGTGGAGAGAATGAATGTTTTATTTAGATCATGATGGGGATGTGGTTTCTTCCCTCTGAAAAACAGTAGGACCACTTTCATCCAGTGAAAAGTCATAGGGTAAAACATAAGATATGGTGCATAAACAATAAAAGTATAATCAATACAGCATTTTTTTAGAATAGGGTTGCTATATATTTTTATTAAAGTATTATTTTTTGATAAAACTTCAATAGAATTGTTAAAAAAACTGATTCTACCCCTTTATGGGTAGGATCATATCCCAAACAGATCTTCCTTTGGTGTTTCAAAAAGGGCCTAATTACATCATAATTTGATACCACCCAACTCTGCAGCTATCAGGTTTAATTAGCCACACCCCTAGATCCACATATCCATTCATCAATGAATCCAAAACTGATTTACATCTTGTGAATAAAGTAAGGCTCTGATTCTAATAACATTGAGGCTTGCCTAATATTATCAGAATCAGAACCATATTTGCACTATGTGCTGCTTTATTATAAAGAAGCCATTAGAGAAGATCATACAACCCTATTTCTAACACCCTCAATCCTAGGAACCCATTTTGTTTATGAATCCATGTATTTTGTATCATATTTACAGTATAAATTTATTTTAAAATACCCAAAATCATATCTTACATTGAAAATTAATTCCTAGGAATGAAGATGCCAGAAATAAGGTGGGTATTTCATAGTCTAGAAAATTTGATTTTAGGAATGAAGGTGTTGGAAATAAAAAGGGGCCTGAAAAAATTCATCATTGAACTAATATCATGGAATTAAGAAGCTGATCACAAAAAGTAAGATTTACAATATATCAATTATAATAAAAATAAAATAATCAAAAGACGTAGGTTGGAAAGTCAAAAAATCAGTAATTTTTTTTAATAAAAACCATATTGATGCTTCTGGTTGAATACAATCATGGCTATGTTTAATTTAAAAACATAGACATATTATTAATTCATGTTTATTTATTTTCAATCATATCCTATATATTTTTGAATTAAAGTAAGCTTTTTGCTCTTAAAACAATAACAATGCTATCTTTTTGACACTGGTGTAATTCTGCATATTTAGTCATATAATATGATTTGCCTTCAAACAAAGCAACAATATATTAACATCTACTTTGATCAGCTGAAAGAAAACTGAAACAAACTTGCCTAATTATGTAAATGTTGATTTATGTGCTGAAACAATTCATTGTCAAGAATTCATTATCATTCTCTAGATTTAAGCTCTTTTAATCAAATGCTATTTACAAGACGTTCACAACAAGATTTATAGCTATCATAAAACAACAAATAGAGTTGTCAGATCAGCTCTGGACAAAAGCCGATTTAATTAGAAGACAAGCTGCAATTATATTGGTGATGTTGATAGAATTGCCCTGTTTTGCGATACAAGGCTTTATCTTGTATATACTCCTTATCATACATGCGACATGGATAATATGCAGTAAGGATAGATAAACAAAAAAAATTAAAAAGAGGAAATTTAAATTAAACGGTGGCGCTCCAGCTGTAAAGTTTCTTAGGATAGATGTCCATAATCGATGCTCATACCGTGTATGAGACATTGATCTTTACAGAAGGTTGGCTCGCGCGAGTCTGTAGGCTTTCAGGTACTCTTACACACACTACCATCTCTACACAACTATACCGACAAGCATGTGACCGTGGTTATCAACTCCGTATTAGCGTGCAATTGCAATCTACTATTCTTCCTCTGCCCTATTCTTCCTTTTCAATCTTGGTTTGTGGTACATTATTCATATTCGTATTACATCAGAGGAATCTGCTTCGAATCAAATGCTCTGACCAAAACACTGCTAAGCAATCAGAGCTTAACTAGAACTCCATAATTTTCACTAATCAGAATAAAACAAAACAAAATAGATTTTTAACAAGCGAACTAAAAGACACAGTTCTAAGCTAGAAAGGCTAAAATAAAAAATGTATCAATTTAAACCAAAGATAAAAAGTATCCATTTAAATCCTACCCCAAACCTAAAGATGTGTCAGCCCAGGCTTAACTGGCTTCTGGTTCTGGGCTGCTACAGTCAAGATTTAGTTGATGAATATTTAGCTTATTTAAAATATTTATTTGATATGAGTGGCCCAGAGCAAAAAGCTGGTTGCAGCTCCCTAAACTTGGCCAATGTAGCCCAACCCAAGCCAATCAATACATATTTAAACCCACAAGTGTTACAGTAGAAAACCAAATGAAAGGAATAACACGCCCCTGTAAGACAAGAAACCAACAAAGAACCGCCACCAAACCCTTAAGAGAAATTGACGACTTAAATGCCGTAATTGACAAAAAAATGGGTCAAAGCTGGGGTCGCTCAAATAGCCCTGGAAAATCTGGATCTACCATATTTTTATCCAAATAACTATGACAAGAAAACCACCTGTTATACATTATTTGGGGATGGCAGTGCTTGACCTGCTGGTTGCTAATTTTTCAAATTATGATGTCATTGACATAAATTCCAATGCAGGGCCTACAACTGCTGAAAATATTCTTGCCAGCCAATCAGAAGCTAAGGAATCCTCTCCTGCCCCATCCTGAACTCCCTTAAGACTTTCCCATTTCCCCTCTAGAAACTTGTTTCTAGATATCTTATTCACCTTGGAATAAAACAGAAAATAAACCTCATGTTTGCATATTTGAGCCTATTGGCCCCTGTCTTTGACGATATGGCTGGGACCATGGTTCAGATGGCTTCAGACTCCTTTTCTGTCACCTGGCCTGCCTTTTACGTCACCACGCCTTCTTATCATTATTCTAATTTTCCTCTGAAAATGATCTTCTTGACCTCAATTTTAATCACCATGTTGTGCTCCACAGGTCGCAGCTCCAGAATGATCAAACCTTCCTCCTAATTTGGCTTACTGTTACTCAAACAATTAACTCTGTGTTTACTATATCCACATAATTTTTCTTTGAATAGTGCAGCTCGTCATCTAGTTCTAACAACAAGCACAAGAAACCTTAATTTTGGATATATCTAAATAATGTTTAAACATTAACTAATTTTAGAGTATTTATGTGATTTAAACTTTAAAGCCTATATCTATTTAAGTAGAATTCAAATATAAAAATCCAGCTTTGGCAATATAAATTAAGACATATTGATTAATTTATTTATAATTATACCCATCACAATTCTTTTGGTCATTCTTCGGAATTCATAAAACTGACATAAACATAATTCGGTTAACTTCACAGTTTTCACAGTGAAACATATATATGAGAAAATAAAACACATTTTTAAGCAATTTAATTAAAAATGCAATTCTGTTTGGGATATGATGAGCAGACTCAGCGCAATTAATTTTAAACTAAAAATTATGAAGGGCATTGTATCAAGATGTGATTGTAACTAAGCCACAGATTCATTTATTAGTCAAATCATAGCCCCATAGTTGTTTACATGTATATATTTACATAATATTAAAGCTACGTTATTTATTATAATTTAAATATTTGTGATTTTATTACAAGTGTTGAATCATGAAATTTTACTTCTAGCATTTCTTTAACATTTAAATCAATCATTTTGATTCAATACAGTAGTTTTCAAAGCTGGGAGGTTAAACAAAATTGAGTCATCTGTAAACAAAAAACTCAATCCTAACCGAAATTCCAAATACCAGTGTAAAATATGCAACCTGTTAACAGGGATTTGGGATGTTAACGGTAAAGATGACTTGCTAGTATAATGAACATATCAAGTCATAAAGAAATTTAATCAAAACATGATACATAGTCTAGAAAACACAAAATAAATGGTGTCAGCTGTCTTTTAGTGTAGACATGTTTACTATGTAAATTGGTGATTAAAACCCCAGTTGTACTTTGTTGAAACTTAAATCAAATACAAAGCATAGTGAAACTCAATCTACAAATAAATTCACTCAGTTGTTGTATGAAATGGAATGTATGTAGGGGTGATATCCATCTATCTAAAATAAGATGCATTATTGTTGTAACTGTGCTGTATTAGCAGAGTTGTATAGAAAAGATATTTGGAACTATATAATGTCTTTATTGGGTTATGGGAGATTATCTAGTTTGGGGGAATTTTTTAGGAGGAACACAATTGTGATGATCAATTAATTGGATTGGGCAGGGAGTGGTGTGATCCTGTTAAGGAGTGAAGCGCCAAATTGAGCTGTCCACTGGGATGAGATTGATCATATTTCTTGTTACCTGTTTTGTTAATTTGAGTTGACTTCCACATTTAACTTTGAGTGATAGGAAAGTTGTTTTGAGTGACATGGGGTCTCTTGTGCAGAAATTTTCCAGGGGGTCAACCCCGCTGTTTTTACATTATCAGAAACATGAATCATACAAAAAGATTTATCTATCTAATTTTGGTAGAATTCATGAGGTTATTGATTTAAAGTCAATTTATTGACCCTAAATTGTGTTACAACCAATATCAACACTTTGTCTGCCAATTTATCTCACATCACACCAGGGGTGCTCATAGATTTTCCTTGTGACATATATAACACATAATTAATTCTGCTTCAAATACCAAGATACAGAAATATCTGTCAGGGATTCATCTGTGGGTGACCAACCTGTTATAATTGTGGATGGGGAGGGTTGCTGGTTTGGTGGGCATGGCTCACCATAAGATAGTGCTAACTTGCAAAACAGGATATAGATTGGCTCACCCAGGACCAGGGGCCGGCAGTTGGGATTATAGTATAAATTACCACTGAGAGGGTAATATATACTATGCCTAACAGCTTGCTGGTGTTATCAGGTGGGAGATTGGCTAAATATAGGTATGAGGGCTTGGGGGACAGGTGTGACAGAAATTGTGGGACAATAATAAGAAGTCTCAAGTGGTGAGAGATAAACACCCAAATCCACATATAGTTGATAATAAGCCACTAACAAGGCTTCAAATATCTCTTGATAAACTTCTAAAATAAACACTGGGTTTTAACAGAAATATTACAGCCAACAAGAGTAATACCAGATAATTATCTTAAGACAATACCAAAGGAGTATTCAGAATACAACTTGGGTCATAGAGAACAAGGAAAGTTTTTTCTTTGATTTCAACAGTAAATAATTCAACATTAGGAGGCACTGTCATGCCCTGCCCTGAAGGGCAGGCTTTTTAGTTTTTGTGTTTGATTGTTTTTGCACTGCTGAAATATTTCTTTATTTTAATATTGAAATTTTAAAGTAAGTAGTTAATAATTAAGTATTTTAAACTTTATTACCTTTTCACATTGATTTGCGTTTGAATTGTTGTTATTGCCATCTTTCTATTTTTTCAAGCTAATCTATTAGCTTGTATATTTTCTACTTTAAAGTTAGAGAATATTAATTTCACCTACCTTTCAAAACTCCTGGTTATGTTGTTGCCACATTCCCCAGTTCTTCACGTTGCAGATCTGCAGTTACTGGTTTTCTATTCCCTTTATACTCCAGGTTCCTTACCCAACTTTCTCCTGTTGCTCCTGTCCTTGGCTGCTTTCTCCAAGTTCATCATTTTATTCAACTAACAAGGTTTTCCTATAAACAAAGAGCTTGTGAAGAGTAGGCTTTTAAGCCAAAGTTCTAAGTGATTTCTACCCTTCAATCTTTATCAAATTTAAATTTGAAATTTTAATTTTTAGAAATTTATACATTTTTATTAAATTTGTTTTTAAGTTTAGCCTTTTCTTTTCTTGAACAAATGCAACTTGTAAAATAAAAAGCCTTAGGATTTTTGTATCCATTATTTTCCCTTAAGGAATCTTTTAATAGTTATATGTACCAGTTTGCTGATGGAGAGTATCCAAATATTGACATTCCCTTAGTTACAAATTGTCCACTATTAAACACCTTGTTTTATCTTCTTTGCTTAGGGTTCTTAAACTCTATCACACCTTTTGTAACCCATTATAGGTTCTTAGCAGGATTCTGTAAAATCATATTACAGACAGTTCCTACCTTTTTATACCTTCTGAATCTTAATCCTAATGCTTTATACGCTTTAGTTTATAACTATACACCACTATGGGCAAGACCTTACAGGTACTGGAGATACATTTGGAGAACCAGAAGGAAGTGTACTAGGAAAAGGACCCCATCTTTTTGTAATAATCTGATAAAAACAAGTTGTACAATATATAACAAAGTAGGCCTGTGACAATCCCCATATGGAGCAGTTTTGTAGGTGTAGGCCAATGTTGTCCATGAAAAGAAATTTTGTCTGAGAGAGGTAGATTTTGATTATTTGGGCTTGCTGGTAGGTGTACTAAATTGTTACCTGAGAAAGGTTAAAAATAGTACCCAGGTATGATTATGCTAAGACAGCGTAAGCATGCCTAGACCAGCTGAAGTGATGATACAGCTAGGTTTCCTTTGGAAGGGGATGATGCTGAGTCAGTATTGACCTTCTAGAAGACCAAATGGGGGATAACACATTTGGTAGCCCCTGGGATGATAGAGCTCTAGAGAAAGCACTGAAATCCTGATACTAGATGGTGGAGAGTTCAATTAGTATACTCTTGCTTCTAATAAAAGAATGTAAGAGTTTATCTGCCTATGCCTTCTGGGTGGTTTTAAGAAAGAGCCTAATGTTGCAACTGAACCAATGAGAGTTCAGTACTTGGAATTGGGGAAGACAAAAGTACAATAGGAAAGGACAGAATAATAAGAATAAGGTATTGTTTATTGTAGGATATTGTGATTAATATACTAAATGGGGAAGCCACAAGGCCACAAGGGGGTGGCATAGTGGGGAGTTCCATGTAGGGTTTGGAGCCAAGGAATAACTTGTGCGGGGATCAGCAGATCAAATTGGCAATGCTCCTAATTAGGATGAAGTGCCCGCCATTTGACCTTGCCAGCAGATCCATTCATAATGTTAGATACGTCAAGGGGCAACTCATTGAGCGCCCCCTGTGTATTGTAAGATACATTAGCAGGCAAGGTTCAAACCTCGGTTGCAACACCCCCCTTGCCCCCTGCTTGTTGTCAGACACCAGGACTGGAGTCTGCGGAAGGTCTGGGAAGGTCTGCACAAACAACCTTTGTGTGGGGATGGCACAGCAGGGGTGCAAGCAATTGTGGTGAAGTTTCTTGGTGTTTCCCTGGGCATCCTCAAGTTGGTAGGTGTGGTTGTCATAAACAGCAGCTACCTTGAAGGGCCCTAGGTGGTTGGGTTCTAATTTGGCAGAATTGGGATTGAGGGTGTAGACGGGGTCACCTACGGCGTATCTAGCTTTGAGGTGTTTTGTCCCCCCTGCAATCCGCTTGTGTTTGATCTCCCAGGCTTTGGCGCGCCATTGATCTAGGGAGGGAGTTGGCACTAAGGGGGGTTTGTTGGGAACCTTGGACCGTAGTTTCCCCTGTTCAACCCCTGTCAGACCGTCAGGTGTTCCAAAGGCCAGGGTGTTAGGACTGAACCCAGTGCCCCTGTTGATTCTTGCTTGCAGGATCAGTAGGGCAGTGGGAAGATGTTCAGTCCACGCAGTATTAGGGTGCTCTTGTGAGAGCTTGGCAATCAATTGAACTAGGGAGCTGTTTAACTGTTCCACGCACCTATTGGCTTGCGGATGGTAGGGGGTTGTGACTATATGCTGGAGCGCGTTCTTGACACAGTATGCCTTCACAATGTGTCCAACAAGTTCAGGCCCGCCATCTGTGATGAGACGCTTGGATTGCCCAAAGCGGGCCACAATCTCCTTGCCAATAAAGTGGGTAACAGTGGTGGCGGTGTGGTTGGTTGTGGCCCAGGCCACTGGCCAACACGTGAAATAGTTGATAGTGGTGATAATATACTTCTTACCAAGTCCGTCTTTGGGAAGCGGTCCTACAATGTTGAGGGCCCACTGTTTGAAGGGTTCCATAGCCTTGATGGGTAGGACAGACTAAGGAGGTGCAGGTTTGGACATATTCTTTTCACACAATACACATTTCTTGAGGAGGTCCAAGATGTCTTGGCGCATGCACGGCCACCAAACCTTACGTTTCATGATCTTGAAGAGGTTATGCCCTCTGATGTGACCTAAGGTTTGGTGGTAGTGTAAGATGGTGTCTCCTTGTTGTGTGGTGGGAATATACGGCGTCTTCTCACCTGTCTCTGCTCGACGGCAGACGTTTCCAGCATTGATGGTGAACTGACTTTTGTTATCCTTCAGCTTGGAGATGGTGACCAAGTTAAGGCCCTTGTAGTGGGTTGCCTCAGGGCGCAGGTAGAGCATGGGCCAGTCTGGGTCCAAACCGTTGTCCCCAGTGATGGACGCTACATAGAGTTGTGAAAGAGCGTTGGCTGTAACAAGTTCTTTTCCAGGCTTATATTTGATGCATAATTGATAAGGGGACAGACGTTCAACCCATCCTGCTTGGTGGCATGCCAGATGGGACTGCGTGTTAAAAACTGGAGTGACTTATGGTCCGTCAGAACGCAGGGTGGGAAGGTCGCACCTTCCAAGTGTTGAAACTGCAGGCTCAACCCACCAGCAAGGTTACAACCAAGCAGGTTTGTGAGCTGCAATCTGATTACCCGGTCACTTGAAGCCAGACCCAGAAGTCAACTCAAATTACCAAATCAATCAACATGAACAAATGATGATCCCTCACAGTGGACACCTCAATTTGGCGCTTGACTCATTAGCAGGATCAAGCCACCCCCTTTTCCATCCAGCTGCGTGATCACCAATCATGTTCCTTCTATCCATTGATTCACAATAGCTATATAATCACTATCTCACAATAAAGATTATTATCTATCCTCTAAATATTTTTCCCCTTGTAACTCTGCTAAAACAGCACAGTTACAACACAAGTAACAGCGCCACTTCTCAACGCAGTGTACAATGGCCACCAGCTCTTTATCATGGATGAGATAATGTTGTTCCGAGTCAGTGAGCTTCTGGGAATTATATGCTACGGGGAGGAAGATGCCAGCGTCAGTTTCTACCCTTAGCACGCCCCCTATGGCCCTGTCAGAGGTGTCAGTCTTGAGTTTGTACTGTCAGTTTTGATTGGGGAACTGCAGTACTGGTGCTGTTATGAGCCTTTGTTTCAACATCTTGAAGGCTTGATCTCTTGCAGGGGTCCAATGGAAGCGCTGTTTGGTATTGAGGAGCTCAGTAAGAGGTGCAATTAGTTCCCCACAATTGGGGATGAACTTGTGTACATAGGCAACCATGCCCAAGAATGTTTGCACCTGGCCCACATCAGTGGGGGGCAGCATGCTAGTGATTGCCTTGATTTTGGCAGGATTGGGCTTTATCCCTTGGGCAGAGATGGTGTGCCCAAGGAATAGTAACACTGACTTGAGAAACTCACATTTGAAGGGTTTAGCTTTTAGCTGGTTTTCCCAAAGGGTGTTGAGGACAGCACAGAGGTGTTGGATATGTGTGGTTTGATCTTGACTGAAGACAATAATGTTGTCAAGGTACACCACCACACACTTTCCAATCAGTTCCTCAAAGGCTTTGTTCATCAACATGGCAAAGGTGGAGGGAGCGTTAGTCATTCCAAAGTTCATGACATGACACTCAAACAACCCGTAGCGTGTGCGGAAGGCAGTTTTTGCCTCATCCCCTGGTGCAATGCGGACCTGGTTGTACCCCACAGTGAGATCAATCTTGCTAAAGACCTTTGCGCCCGTGAGTGTATCAAACAGGTTATCAATCAGCAGCAGAGGGTACTTATTCTTAACCGTCACCTCATTTAGGGCGCGGTAGTCTGTGACCAGGCAAAGAGACCCATCCTTCTTAGCTACAAAGAAGACTGCCGCCCCATATGGAGAGAGCAAGGGGCAAATGAATCCCTTATCAAGCGCGTCCACAAGGTGCTGGCGGAGGGTTTCATCTTCCTTTGGTGTGAGACAGTATAATGGTTGTGCTTTAGGTAACAATCCTTGAAGTTGTACAGCGTGCTGAATCTCCCAGGGTGGAGGTAATTGTTCAAGTGTTTCACTGAATACGTCCTTGTACTCCTCAAGGAGTGCAGCTAGCGCTGGTGGTGGTGATGTTGACAAGGGAGGGACTGCAGATGGTTCTGCACGGATAACTTTGACTGAACATTGGTTAAAGTCTAGTTTCCCCCTTGAAATTGTATGAGCCTGTTTCCATCATTCTGACAAACACAGTGTCATGTAGTAGTTTGTTCATTTCCATGGGGTAAATCTGAAAACCCACCCCATTTCTATTGAGGGTGATGACAGAGGTATCCCAGTCAATGTAAGGGCAGTTATGCCAGAGCCAGTTGAGGCCAGCAATTACGTTGTGGCTGAGGCCTGCCATGATTGGCCCAGAGAGCTTAAACTGGATGTTCCCCATTCTTACGGAGAAGGGTACCATCTTGTGGGTGATGGTAATCCTGCGGGAATTGGCTACACGTACTGCTTTAAATCTGCTGGATACTTGGTCTAATTGCTGGGAGTCAGCAAACGCCTGATCTACCATGGTGTGATCAGCTCCAGTGTCTACCAGAAACTTGTGGGTGTTCTCACGGAAAGAGAAGGAATAGACCAAGCGTGTTACTTTATTTGCGGAATGAGCGGCTTGCAACACGGGGTTGTTGCTATGGACCTGAAAGACATCTAGGGTTTTGACCTCATGAATATTGTAGTCGCAGGAGTTCTTTGCAAGCAAGGGCTGAGAGGGCAGGTCAGTTGGGGTTGTAAGGCCTCTTGTTGTTACAACCCCCAGGCTTTTCCCTGGTCCTCAATTAGTGCTAGCTGGAGCTCCCCCTTGCGGGGGCGTTTAGCTGCACCTTCCTGCTGTCAAGGCTGGCAACAGCCCACTTGACCTTGACCATTGCTAGGTGCAGGACGTGGTTGGGGTGGAGGATTGTTGGTGCAGCGGAAGCCCATTGAAGCCTGGTTACTGGCCTCTACAATGGCTTTATAACAGTTGTCAATAGAGGTACAGCAGCCAACAGGAACCCACTTGCAAATATGGGGTTTTAACCCATTGACAATGAAAGTGAGCAACATGGCGTTCCCATCAGTCACTACTTCAGGGGCGGCAGCAAGGGCTTGTTGCCACGCAGCAAGATACTCAGGGACGGAATCAGTCTGCTTGATGGCTAAGAGGGGAGTCTCCAAGACAATGAGAGAAAGTTTCACTATATTGGGATTTGGTGGTGTCTCAAAATGTTGCCCAGGTGATGTCAAACTCCTGGCTGGCCCAGTTGGTGAACCACACGGCAGCAGGCCCTGTAAGGCGGCCAGATGCAGTGGCAACCCACATGGACTCAGGAACATGACAGATACGGAGGCGCATTTCAGTGGACTGGAGCCAACTGACAATTTCAGCTCCTTTGAAACCGCCAGTGAAGGACTCTAGTTGGAGGTTGAGCATACGTTGCGACAGATCCAACTGTGGCGGGGTGACGCTAGCGTCACGCTGCTTGAGGCGGAGCCAATTGTATACGCTGATAAGAACTAACTGATCTTGATAGATGACATATCCTTCAGGAATGTCCCCCTTGGAGATTGGAAGGAATGTCTCTTGTTGTGGAGTAGCCATGCGGCCCATACTCTGTCCTTTCTTGGGGGGAATTTTGTTTTTGAAATAGGTTGGAACCTACTTCTGCTACCACTGTTGCAACTGAACCTATGAGAGTTCAGTACTTGGAATTGGGGAAGACAACATTCCAATGGGAAAGGACAGAATAATAAGAATAAGGTATTGTTTATTGTAGGATATTGTGATTAATATACTAAATGGGGCAAGCCACAAGGCCACAAGGGGGTGGCATAGTAGGGAGTTCCATGTAGGGTTTGGAGCCAAGGAATAACTTGTGCAGGGATCAGCGGGTCAAATTGGCAATGCTCCTAATTAGGATGAAGTGCCCGCCATTTGACCTCACCAGCAGATCCATTCAGAACGTTAGATAAGTCAAGGGGTAACTCATTGAGCGCCCCTTGTGTATCGTAAAATACGTTAGCAGGAGAGGTTTGAACCTCAGTTGCAACACTAACTACTGTCATTCAAGCATAAGGGGCCTGTTCTCACCTATAGATATCTGTCTAAAGAAACATCTTATGAACCCAAGTAATCAGAGGGATCTAAATGAAGTGGAGTTGATTACTATGAAAAACCAAAGCTAATCACTTAAGGAAAATTTGAGAATAAAGTAGGAGGAAGAGAGTTAATTATTGCTTCATAAAGCCTTGGTGGAAGACACCTATGATAACTATAATAGAGAGAGAAAATCCTGGATGCTTGAAACATCTAGTGACTTTAAAGATGTCCAGATTGTAGAAATCTGTAGTGATTATAGTAAGAAAAGTGCCAGAATTTTTCACAATTGAATATTTTGCTTCTGATAATGAACAGAAGTCAAAAGGAGGAATTGAACCCTGGTCCTCACAAACTGCGCCTGCCAACCCACATTTTTGGGCTCAAATAAGAATTCTATTTGATGATCCATCTTCAAAACCAAGGATATTTCCCAAGTAAGGAAGGGTTCAAAACAAAGAGTGCATCACCAAAGTCCCAGACCTATGCAGAGGCAGCTGCCTGCCTAAAGGAGGTTTTGGCAAAACCTGAAAGTGCTCCCCCAATAAGCATCAGCCAGTACCAATCCCTAGTGTACAAATTAAAATCAATTCCACCAGGTTGTGTGACACAGGAAATAAAAACAGGAATTAGAGTGTTGTCACTTCTATTTCCAGTGCCAGTCAATCCAGAATTGGCTGCACAATAAGCCTTCCCCAAAGTGCCAATATTCCTATGATAGAATGCCTGTGGACTTAGAGCCCACAGTTTCTGGAGAGAGTAAAATTGGTAGTATAAAACCCACAGCAATGTTGAGAATGACAGTATTGTCATTCTGATAATAAATTTAAATGAACCTTTGGTACATAAAAAACTATCCTATCTACTTCTAGTATTCTATCACCTTTATTTCAGTCCCTTAATGTCAGGAATATTTCCAACATAAACCAAATTATCACTGGAGGACAAGTTTGGTAAAGAAAAGGAGTTTCCCAGTCAAGGAGGCAAAATTTAATGAGGACTTCCCCCTTTAATCAGGGGAAATAAAAATCAGACCAAGGAAGAAACAGAATTTAATAGCCCAGAACAATTTAAAATCCAGGCAGGCACCTGCCACGCCCACCAGCACCCTCTGCCAGCCTTCCAGTGCCCAGCCAGCTGCCAGCAGGCCTCCTGCCAACCCTCCACTTGCCTGCCAACCCCCACCGCCCAGCTAGCCCCCCCAGAAGCCCCCTTACAGCCACCTGCTTGCCCAGCCTGGCACCAGCAGGCCCGACAGCTCCCCACCCGCCAGCTAGGGCCCAGTCAGCCACCTGCTTGTCCAGCCAGCCAGCAGCTTGCAAGCCCGCCCCCAGCCCCCAGCCCACCTGCTTGCTCCCCGGGTCCCAATCAGCTGCCAGCCACCCACCTGAGTCCCAGACCCTAACCCACAGCCAATCAGAAGCCCCCATTACCTGCAGCCAATCAGAAAAGTCCCTGGATACAGGGAAAATATTCCCAAAAAATGCCTGCCATCCAGAAGAAGGGGGAAATAGGGTTTCAGAATTTAAAAACTATTCCTGCCCAACAGAAGAAATCCAAGCCCAAGTTTTATATGTGAGCAATAATTCCTCCCATTACCAATGAGTTGCTGCTTCTCAGGTCACAAGGTTGAGTCTAGGCTCCAACCAAATCATGTGCCCCAAGACAGAAATAGATTATAAGGGTACCTTGAGTTTTTCCAAACACATGACCTCTTGCCCAAAAGAACCCATTGGCCTCAGTCAAGAACTTATAAATCAACAACAGATTGTACAAGAACAAGTATTTGAGCTTATCTGTCATGGCCCATACCAGAATGGCTGGACACCTGCAGGGGAGGCGGCCTGGGCCTGGAAGGCCAAGTACACAATAGGCGCAATCCTGGTCAGATAGTTGACTGCAGTAGCTAGGGATCACCAATTCCCAGTATGGGGCACAACCTGGTTGGCCAGCCCCAATATTGTGATATAGACAAAACCCAACTTACTAAAGTCCTGGGCAGGAGGCACGGTTGTTAAAGGAGAAGTAGGAGGAATCTCCAGCATGGAGGGCAAAATGATCACTCTTGATGGCCAGGAGGAGCAAATACGCAAGGTTGTAAAGTGTAGTGGAGTTGTAAATAAATGCAAACAGAATAGTTATAATGGTGCAAAAGTATAGAGATCTTGCAAGAAAATAAGGAATCCTGAGCATAAAGATGTTTAATTTTAAGATGTCAACAAAGAAAAGGGAATGCCAGTGTTCCCAGCTATATCCTGCTGGGATACTGCAATTTGGCTTACTGGCAAATTCTTATTGATTGTCAATGAATTATTCTTAAGCTGGGTTCCATTGGTGACTCCTTATTTTTCAGTTAGATGGATCCTTTCATTATTTTTGCCCTGGGAAAGCTGTGTGGGGTTCCTGATCACCAGTTCCCAAAGTGTGTCCTGGGTCATAGCCAGGGACCAGCTTGGAGGAGTTGTCATTCTCCAACAGTGGTGAATGGTTGGTTAGGAGCTTATACTTGGCCTGCATAAGAGCAAACTCTTCCAGTACCTTCCCAATCACTAGGCAAGCGTCTCCTCCATATACTTGTACTTCAGCAGGCACCAGCCCTTCTGTATGCCAATACCAATCCTGTAACAGTCTAGCAAACTCTCCCCAAATAAACTCCCTCCCTCTATCCGTCATTTCAAGATGCCTAGTCACCTTTTCCCACTCATCCTGGGCAGACTTACTAGAGGTAAACTTCCTGCACCCTAGGCAATAGGATTCCTTGTCCCCTGAGCTAGGATAGAAAATGTGGGGTAATTGACTCATAGAACTGATATTCTTTTATAACACAAGAAATTTGGGTAGGGGTTGTAATAGGCATTTTATTCACGGTCAGAAGGAAGATCCCCTTAGAAACCTTCTGACATATGGCCTTGGGATAGGGAATAATGATGGTTTGTGCCAGTACTTGGAGTCCTTTAACAATCCCTTGGACTCCTTGTACTTGGTCTTGGGCTCCTGCACCTTGATCTTGGGCTCCTGTGTTCTGATCTTGGGCTTCTGCGGTCTGTTCTAGCTCTGGCTTCCTACTCTTGGTCTTTGGCTCCTTCTGTAGCTCTTGTGGCCTTTGTAATCCACTTGATCCAGTCCCTGAAGAGTCTCAGATAGCTCTCCCTTTTATAGCCCCTTGTTTCAGACCAAAAACCTTTCTTAGAACTTTGGTTTTTCAAAGCTTAAACTATCCAGTTTTTCTCCTTTTATAATATATTAAACTTTAAAACTTACTTCAGCCAAGGAAAGCCCTGAATTTTCTGCTTCTTCTCCTCATTTTTTAGGCTTTAACTCTTAAGTTAAAGCCCTTAAAAACCTGACCAAATAAACTTTGGCTCACAGCCAATCACACGCCTTGATTCAACAGTTTTGCCAAAAAGGTTTCCCCGGATGACTTGCTCTTGACTCTGGTTTGAACCCAAGGCTGTCTTGCTCTGGGTAAACAACTGCTCCACGTTTCAAACGGTTTTGCCTTAATTCCTGTCACTTTTCCCCGGCAAAACTTGAGCGCTTCCACATATGTTTTACTTAGGCAAATTTGATCCCTCAATTTTACAACGTTTCTCTGTGTTTCTCTCAATGTTTTGTGACTTCAAACCCACTTGCTGCTTGTTCTTTTGCCTCTCCTAGTTGTTCTTGGCAAAATTTGCTCTTTTGCCTCACAGTTTCTCTGTTCCATTTCCAGCTTCTTTCTAGCTCATTTCTTCCTTAATTCTTCTTTTTAAATAAAGTAATAGTTCTAACAAACTATATATTATTTTACCTCCTCTTTCTTTTTTATTATATGATTTTAACTCCTTTTTTAATCATAATCAGGCAGTATTCAATTATTATTTAACTGCTTCTTTTTATCTATTTTCCTCTCAAAAGACACTAAAACAGTTCTTCCAGCCTCTGTATCCAGTCTGGCTAGTTCCTTCAGGTTATCTCCTGGTCCTGCACTCACATCCTCTCAGCTCCTCAGTCCTTCAACACAAACTTCTGGTCCTTTGGCTATCCTGCATTATGATCAGCTAGTCCTGCATCATAATCTTCTTGTCCTTCATCTTATCCTTAACCAGTTCCTCAACAAATCCTCACTAGGAACCTCCTTTGTTTCTTCCACACACTGAACCATATTGGTTCCCACAATTCAATATGAATTGATAGTCTGTTAACTAGCTTTCACTGTGATCAAACAGTCCCTCTTTATAGTCTTCTCTTTAATTCTGTGAACCACCTTGGTTCTTTATCTCAGTCCCCATTACCAGAAATTGTAGACCCAGGCATGAGTTTACATTGAACTAGTGTTTGACTGGGCTCTCACAAGTGGCAATTCACTTAGGCCATTCAACCATAGATCAATGTCTATGTGTTATCTTTACTCACCCAGGTGATTAAGTCTGGGCTTTCAGCACAGAGTAATCAGCTCTACTTCCCAGAGGCCTGATCACACCAAGTTCAGCAGCTTGCTTCCCCAAGCAAACCGCCTTGGTGACACCTCTGAGCAAATCTATGCCCTCCAATGCTCAATTTAGGTCCCCCCAAGGCTCCCACAGGGGCATAAACGAGGACACCCTACCAGTCTGTTAGGTAGGATGCTTGCTCACAGACCTCCTGTAAGCATATTAGGGTACATAGAGCCCTTAAAGCTCTTCCCCTCCCTGGCAGCCCGCATTACCCACCAGGGGTCCAAAACCTACTCCCCCCAGACAGACAAGGTTCCCTGCTTGCTATTTCAGTCCTCACCCTTCCCCAGCTGCAGTTCCCTGCAAGGTGAAGCACTATAGCCCAAAGCAGCCAATTCCTTCTGCTAGGTGGAGGCAACATCTGCCTCTGGTAGTCCTATGCTACCTACCAGCCAGGCCTTACTTAACCTAGTAGTCACATGTTACCTACTAGGCTCACCCTACTTACCCCTAGTAGCCCTATGCTACCTACTAGCTTAAAGCATCACCAGCTAACCACACATTGTCACTCTTCAGCATATTGTCTTTATTTGAAGCCAAATCAACCCTTGCTTGCAAAACAGCACACATGTGGATCACCACA
>QTSX02005249.1:0-91973 GCA_014839935.2 Entomophthora muscae | reverse complement strand
ACAATTCACCAAGGCAGTGGTAAGACACTAATTTCAAGCCCTCTTGAAGAGAGGTGGTGCAAAGCTTACCAAAAAACCAAAGAAACAGGCCAAATCCCATATCAAGAATACCTATCCCATCATTATTGACCTTCTCTAGAGGTACCCTTACCTCCAAATGACTATGGTCCGTTGCTTACTTGGGCCCCACTGCATATTCATTGCCTGCTTCACTGCACAGCTCTGGATGCATGGGCTTTCTGTTAGTTTTCTGGTTCTGACCAATTAGTTAGGGGATGAGTTAGATGGTGACTCTGATTTTTCACACAGCTAATGATTGGAGCCACAATCACCCACTGTTTGTCAAGTATTTCAGACAATGTCATATTTATAGCCTATTATAAATTGTCATTATATGTCCAGGATTATGGTACCTTGCAGAAAGAACACCCCTGAGGGTAAAAAGAGGGTACAGTCATTGGTGCATTCCTAGCAGCTTCCCCAAAAGGGACTGTATTTTACCAAACCACATCCAGCTACAATAATGGGTAATGGTACAGCATATTTTCTCTCCAACCTGCTTGCCATCTGGAGCTTGGGCAATTTAAAATTTAGGATTTTCCTGAGCCATCAAATGGAGTGCGCTGAAGTGGCCTCTGAGAAGCTCTAAGCAAGCAGCCACAACATATCAATTTTCCATGATGACCATGCTAATTTACACCTAGGAGATGTGTTGTTCTTCAACTTTGGGGACACAATCAGAGAGCTCAACCCCACAACTTTCAACCAGATGGTTCTTGCAGCCCACAACCACAATGTGCCTTTTCCCTGTCAGAAGGTTGCTGACATGTTCACCAATATGGCCCTGAACGTCCACAGCAGTAGCCAGTCATAAAAGGATCCAAAGCTTCCCTCTTGCAAGTCCCTGTAGTACAAGCCAATAAATTTGCTTCCTGAGCAAGATTATAGTGTCATGTAACATCAATTTCTCCAAGCCAATCAAGGTAACAACGCTCCTCTAGGACCTTCAGTGTCATGGATAAAGACATCTTGGTTGGCATTACTTGCCCCAAGAAAACCAAAAAAAAGAAGCTGCCAGTCAGAAAACACCAATTAAATCTTACAATGACCTGAATCAAGCAATTGACAGGAAGTGGTTGGTGTAAAATCACTCCCCCCTTTTGCCTTGGATAGGACAATCTTCCCACATTGTACCAAGAAATCTCCTCAGAAGCCAGCCAAGCCCCTAAACTCCCTTGAAGATTTAGCCCACCCAGTTGACAAGAGATTTGTGTTGGTATACCCCTCTCAGGCAGCAAATGTTGATGTTGGGAACTCTGTTCCTACTTGGGAGGAATCCCTGATTAATTTGGACTATTTTTTGGCTTGGGCTCAACTACATTTAAAATTAATTAGGTCTAAACAATCAGGTTGCGCTACTGCCAAATCATTAAATTCCAAATTAACTGGATTGAATGGTGACCTGCCCCATTAATTTGATCCCAGCCAATCAGAGTTGGGGTCAGAAATTGGTGCAAAACCCTCCAGCTTGCTGGATTTTCCTGGCAAAATTTCTCCTGCAACTAACCAAATCTGCGCCTCTGGGTCAGGTGACCTTTGAATTTGTTCACCACCCTTAAAGCAAGACAGGGGACTTTTGGTCCCCTGCTTGCTCATTCTTATAAAATAAAGTTTTCCTTTTTCACTTAAATTTATTGGTTATTTTTGGCCTTTTATTTTGGCCTCTTCTGATCCTCTAAGGTTTAAGTGAAGGGTTTGTCATATCTTACCTTTGTCCTTTGCTTCCTGGCCTTCCTGCAGCCTTTCAAAGTCTCTGTTGACGTTGTTAACGTCAACACTATAGATAATATCTTTTGATTTAAAGAGATTGACTCAACTTTTGAAATTAGTAGTAAACATCATATATTTACCTATTTTAAGTTCAATTTTGTGTTCCTTTTGCTTTTGCTTTGATTCTTGCGTTCTATACGCTTTTTAAAGAGTTTTCCTTATTCTTTGGCCCCTTTTCTGCAGTTGTTGTCCCCCATACTCCCTGAAAACTCTGGAGACTTCCTGTTTGTCCTTGTGTCTTCTGCTCCAAATACAGAGCCCAAATTAATTTAAAAATAACTGCATTTTATTTATTGGTCCCATTTTTAGGCCCTAAAAATGTTAGTACATCTGATCAAATTTGTGGCCTTTACCTTGGATCCTGTGGTTTTGATGATTTGGTCAACCTCACTGGATCTTTGGACCCAAATCACTCATTTCTTCCACTACGTTGGCACCAACCCCAGCCAGTTCATGCATATCCTTGAGGATATCCCCAGACAGGCCCAGGAGATCCTTGCCACCAGCAAGAATGTAGTAAGAAGCCTCACTTGTGACAATCTTGAGTTTCCTACCCATGAACCCAACCTCTCTGTGCCCCCTAATCTGACTCCCCCAATACCCCCTTTCTTTGAGGCCCCAGTTGTGTTGGCCTCAGAAGAGAGTGAGGCCGTTCAGGAGTCTGCCCCCAAGTGCGCCTCCTGGTTGCTTGGTGGGATGATTTTGATGGGCCTGGACTCATTCTTTCCTCAACTATCCAATGTGTCCTCCCTGTGGATGCCACTTCAAGCGGCCATTCCAGTCTTGCACTGGATGGTGTCCTGGTGGATCCTTTCCCCAGGATGGGAGCCAAATTTAGTTAGTTTAGCCCCCCTCTCTCACAGTTGGTTACCAAGCAGGTGCATCTTCAAACAGGACCTGAAAAGCTGCCAGTTAAGGCCCAAACCCCAAAAAATCAAGTAATTTGGTGTTTTTTAGCCCAAAAATTGATTTATAATATCACATAATTTTTGGTCAATCCTGAAGGCCTGGTGACAAAAATTCCCTCCTGCCACATCAGCATTATTCCAAAGCCCAATATCACCTGAAAATTTATTAGAACTACTGCAATAGTTTAATAAGCATCATAACTTACCACTAGTTTTACAGTTTTAAGTTTTACAGATTTTGCAGAATATGGAGCTTCTCCTTGTGCACATGCTTGTGAGATATCTTGTTGGCTGTAGCGTCAATTTTACAGTTTCTGCGGCCTCTGCTTAGTTCTTTGAAACTCTCAATCTTGAAATTAAGCAAATTGTTGAACCAATTTGCAAGATTCTCTACTAGAAAAATTCAGTGACCATTTACCAATCTCTGGTTTTTTTGTTATCTGTTTTAGTTTTCTTAGGCTGCACTTTACTGATACCTTTGCTTGGAGATTTTTGCCTGCACATTTTAACTTTAAATTTTTTACTCAATTTCAATTCTTTGAGCATTTGGTATTTTATACCTCATTTTGTGAACACTCCCAAATTTTGAGGCAACTCCACCATTACAGTATGAGGTGGGTTTCTAAGAAATGCAGCCAGCTCACAATACTGGCCCCTTCATGCTGCCTGTGAAATATCCTAACTATAAGTTCAGCATTTGTTGCAATAGGTCTAACTGGGGTGGAGTGACACTGGTGTTGCATTGTCCCAGGCAGAGTTGATTGTAAAAACTGATCAATACTAATTGGTCTTGGCAGATAATGTAAACTTCTGAGATTTTCCATCAGGGATGGGTAAAAAGGTCTCTTAATGAGCTGTAGCTATACATCCAGCACTATGTCCTTTATTGGGAGAATTTTCTTAAAGGTAGGCTATTAATTGAGCCTACTGATGTTACTACTATTGCAACTAAACTAATGATGATTAAGTATTTGTGATTAGGGAAGACAACAACCAAGAAGAAAACAAAGTAGAATAAGAGTAAGATGATAGCTTTATTTAGAACTAAGTATCATTATAATATTACAGATATCCACCATTCTACAAGGGGGTGGAATTTTGGCATGATCCTAATATGCTTTGTGTTTTGAATAACATACTGAAATTTTTGTCTCAAGTTTATTACATCCCTAGCCTGAAGAAAATGCCTGTATCTCAACATTTTAAGTAGGAGAGACTATGTCATTAGATATTTTATAAGCTGGCTTTATGAGCGACTCCTGTGTGCTATGAGATATGTTGGTGTTTTAGGTGTCAATCTTGGTTGCAGCAGTAGAAAAATTATCTTCCATCATGTTCCAGCTGATATCTGACTTGCTGACTGTCCCTTGTCCAGTGATTGTCCTGTATTGTCTTCTAATTATATCCCAATTTTTTTGTACTGATATTTTCCTTAATTTTGATATTTATAGTAGTTTTAGCTTACCACTAAAGGTGCAAATTAGTGAGCCCTATATCCCAATTCACCTTGGTGCTGTTAAAACAGCTGACAGTTTGTTTATTGTATCTTATCTTTTATCCTGAGTAGATCAGCCTGTCATATAACCCTTACAGTATAAGAACCCCCACTCTTCTTAATAAGGATTATCTTCTAGATCTCTTTTCTATCCTTGTTCTGGGCTTTTGTCTTCCCCCAATCCAAACGCTGAACTATAGCTAGTTCAGATGCAACATTTTGAATATCTTTTTACACCTAGCTTATCTGAATATCACTGGACTCATTTTCAGGGCCTGGAATTCCCTAGGCAATCAGCTAGCCTGCCTGGATAAAGCACAACCAACAGCATGAAAGCCATTGCTAACTGCCTTCCTAGAAAGAACCCCTCTTTCTGACTGAAAATGGACAGGGGTTCACGAGGCCCATGTGCCACAAAGCCATGACATTAACCTAAACATGAAATTGGGCCACTTTGCTATCAGGAAATGGTAAATGTGAAAGCAATCATTCAGTTGTTCAATTGTGCGCTCAAATGCTTGCAGGTTCTAATAATAGCTGTGACACCTTGGCATGCTGCAGCCAAACCCATGGCCATGAAAAACCAGCCAATAAGCACTTTTCTGTAGGCCCTAGCACGCAATACTCCAAGCATTTGCAAGTGCCGCTGAAGATGATGCCACCAGGCCTCTGGTGGCACAAAAGACCAAGTAATTCACAATAAGTATAAGTAGTGAGGGGAGAAGCCTTCCTCACTGTTGACATCTTTAAATAAACAACTTTATGCCCAGAACTCATTATTTTCTTGCAGGAATTATCTAATTTTGCACCAATATAATCATTCTGTTTGCATCTATTTGTGAATCTACTACACAATATAACCGTGCCTATCCATTCCCTCCTGGTTCAGCTCCTGTCACTTTGGTTAAGCCACCTCATGCCCTTGATTTGGAGTTCTTTCATCCCCATTGCCTGAGTCTCCCTCCTGGCCACCCTAGAGTGACCCTTCCGCCTACCATAAAGGAGATCTCTTCCACTCCCCCCTTGACCAATGTGCCTCCTGCCCAAGACTTCAGTAAGTTGGGGTTCATCTACATTACATTATTAGGGCTGGACAATCAGGTTGTGCCTGTCAGGAATCTTCTTGAGTAGATTACTGTCAACAATGCTTAGGAAAAGCTAACCAAAAAGGGGATAACATTAGCAATTGTTTTAATTTACTTTTTAAAATCAATTTGGATGAGTTGAATAATTGTTTTAATTCAGGAACCAGGATCAAGCCCAAGACGTCTCTGGGCTTAATTGTTCACCTAGATAATAATGTTAGTGATAATATTCTCATTGACCAATTGTTACCTTCAACAAAAGGCTGTAGCCAATTATTTAATGCCAATTTCACTTCAAAACAGCTCCAGATCATTAATAGTGACATTTTTAAGGCATATGGCACTGTTAATATGAATTCTAGTTCGGAAAACTCTGGTTCCATTATATGCCTCTACTCTAATCTTCAGCAATCAGCTGGGGAAAACTGGGTCTTCTACAGTGCTGGTTCTTGATGCTAAGATATACAATTAAGCTAAAAAAGACCATTTTATCATTGAGGTTCTTCATAAGCTAAGTTCATTTGCAAACAGCCTTAGTGTGAGTTCCAGGTTCTCCAAATTCCCCAGTTTCATCCCCAGATTTCCTAGATCCATCCCCAAACTTTTTGATCTCCTTTATACTGTCTATAAATTATTTTTAAGCTACCATGCTATATAAAGCTGGTGAGCTACATTCTAGTACTTGTTCAATCAATAAAGTCTACCTTCACCCAAGTGAATCATTTGCCTATTTTTTAGCTTGACCTAAAAACCCTCTAGATCCTAAATCAAGAGATTACCCAAGACTCCTTTTATGGAGTCTCTTGGGTATAAATGAGTGTACTGGATGGTCTTGTTGCCAGCTGTACTGGCCAGCATTTTGATAGGTTCACAAGCAGATCTGGTACCTCTCCTGAGGCACAATTTTTAGACAGCTCCTGGTGCCAGGTGATACCAGGAGTATGGTATACCACTACCCCCTTGTCATATAACCCACCTCACAGAGAAGAAACCAAGGACTATCAATCCACCTAACAGACCCCCAAACCCCAAGTCTTCTGTCCTTTGGCTTCTGCCTTCCTCCTGTGTTACTTGGGGGCATACTTCTTTCTAGGACGTTTCAACCCGTTGTTAGGCAGGTATTGTTTAGTTGGGGAACTATTTTATCTTGAAATGGTGTCCTTGCCCATAGGATCCTTGATAACTGAATTAAATCCTTATGCCATCATTCACCATCTAGGAAGATTACTTCCTAGCAGATGGAGTTCCTGACAGTGCCCCATACTGGAAGTTGGTGTCCCCTGGCTACTGCTGTGAATTATATTGTCAGTATTGCACCAATTGTGTACATGGCCTTTCAGGCCTGGCCTGACTCCCCTGTGGGAGTTCATTAGACTCTTATATGGTCTGTGACTGTAACAAACCCAACTGACAAAGTTGGATTCCAAAAACCCACTATTGGATAACAGATTTTCCCTTTTCTGTTCTTTATCCAATCATCTCTCTCCTTTCATATTCATTATGGACCTTTTATATTTTTCCCTAAATACCTATCATGATAGCTCCCTGGAAGTTATCTTGGTTTCCTAAAAATTATAATAAAATAAGAGTAAAAACAACAAAAACTACTGATCAGCATAAAAACCAACATTTTGAAATTGATTTTAAATTTCAAAAAAATAAGATAAAATTTATGAAGAATCATTTTCTCTTGTTGTTTGAGGAAATTCTTCAGCTAAGCTTTCCCCAAATTTTATTACTCACTTTTGCAATCCTTCTGACCACATTTAATAGTTACCAGAGTCTGTGGTTGCCACCTGCCCAAAACTGGTTCCTGTCAATAATGGTCTCCGTGGTTTGGGGCCTGGCCTGGTCCACCTTGCCCAATGCCTTTGTGGCAAGGTGGATCACTGACCCCATTTGTCACAGTGACACTATGTCAACCATATCAAAATTAGTAACCCTGGGAAGATGAACTCATATAGGTGTCAGGGATCCAGTCTCAGGCGGCCAGCCCGTTGTTTTCAGGGGTAACTTGGGCCGGTGTTTTAGTGGGCAGGGCCCACCACAAGAGAGGAGCTAACTTAAAAAGATAGGAAACAGACTTCCTCATCCAAGATCACAGCTCGGCAACTGGTATGATAGTGTCAATCACCCCTGTGAGGGTATGTACACAATTCTGAAGAGTTTGCCAGTATGGTCAGTTGGGAGGTCAGGCAAGGAAGCAGGCATGGGTTTGGGTGTCACAGGCGGTTCCATATGGATGTTGTAAGCAGGAAGGTAGTTGAATTTTCCTCTAAATAATTTCAGTGTTGAAAATATTCACGGGCCTTGATGGTTGTATCTAACAGCAGATTGTATGCAGGCCAAAGGATCAAGTTCAAGTATCTTTTTTGGGGTATAGTCCTTGTATTCAGACTTCAGGGGGCAATCAGGGAAGTGAACAGGCCCAAAGGGTGCACCAGAAGGACAGAAAACGGCGGGCGGAGGGGCAGGAGGGCCAGATAATCTTGTACTGATTTGGTAGAAGGCAAATACAAAATAGGGCAGTAGCTGTATAAGCCAAAATAACATAATCTTTATTCAAAAATGGCAATAAGTTTGAAGAACGGGGTTCTTTGGTCTATATAGCACCCCACCTCCAAACTTAATACTTTCCATGGGAGGTTCATCAGGGCATTGGGAAAATAGGCCCAGGGGGACTGGGTGCTCGGGCCCAAAGGCAGCAAAATGGCACTCGGCCCGGGAGTTCTTTCATTGGTCAAGAATCTCAAATTGGCTACCTGATTAACTTGCTTTAGAGTCGTGGTCATGAGGTCAGGCCGCAGGTCCGTGCCTCTTTCTGGGGATGGCTCTTGATTGGCCACTGGTGTAGACTTCAAATTCATGAAGCTAATAGTTGCCGCTTCCGTACCTCTATTAGGCACTGTGATTAGTCTTCTATTTGGTGAAATAATTTCCTTGGTTTGGCCTATTTCACTGCATGGGCCAATATTCTCGGTATCAGCTTGCGGGGGCTCGATTCCAGCAAAACGCGGGTGGGTGGTCCTTTGGTCCACAGGCCCGGCAGCCCGAGGGGGTCTAGGGTCGGAGTTTGATTCCTGCTCCCAGGCCTGAGTTTCCAGAGAGGAAGAATTGTCAATCCTGACAGTAGGTCACAATAGCTTACTTCCTGAAGTTAGGACCTTTTCTGTACTTAGCTCACTTATACTATTTGCTTTATGCTGGCACACCAACTGTAGATCATGAGATTAGGGGTAGTATCTGACATGGCATTTTATTGAAAGAACAATGTAGAATAATAGTGAGCTATCAAAAAATAGGGGGATATAAATGCTCAATTGCAAATAAAAATAATTTTTAGAGGGGTTTACATTTTAATCAGATTTAAAGTCCATAACTAATATGAAGAATTATATCATAGGTAGGTTTCAAAAGGCCGAGATTGAATCCGACAGGTTTTAGTATATATTTGCTGATAAGTAGACAATCAAAGTTGGGCAAACAACAGATGCAATCAGCATTATTAAATCAGAACTAGCAACCAAAGAAAAAACAAGCCAATCAGGATCAAGAGAAATAATATGCATCCAGATTTTGTGACAAATGCTTGCAACAATTGAGTGGTACCTATACAATAAAACTAGATATAATTTTTTTAATATTATTTTGAATGGTTAGCTAAAATTAAGAGCTTTTGGTTTTATTCATGCTGTGATTTACACATCAGTTATGAACTTAGTAATCATATTTTCTTACCTTTTGATGGAACATGTGGCGCATTGAATTTGGATGTATGTGGCAAGGATTTAATCACTTGACTCCAAGTCCCAGTACCTAATCCATCATATCAAGCTAGGAAGCTTGAAGTTTTTGATGATGCTAGCCCATAACCCCTGCTAATCCGAGTGATTCGAGATTGTTGGGTAAGCCTAAGACTCCCTGTTTATTGCAGTCGAGCGGCCAGTGTTGATAAGTTCCAAGTGATTAAAATATAGTTGAAGCTGCCATTAACATGGGTAAACTAAAACCCAAAGGGCTAGTTAGGAGGATACTTTCACCACTGATTGCAGTCGTTTCATCACCTGAGCTTAATGCCTTGTGTGTAGAGAACAACATCCCATCTTTTTTGGAGCTGATTAGGCCGTTTGGAGTAGAGATAGAAGGAAAAGGTACTTTGGGGTAGATTTATTTTTAAAAGGGTGTGAAGAAATTAATGATTGTTTTAACAGTCACGATACGGGATAGCAAAGGGCAGCCTAAAACACACTCCAACTCAACTGTGAGATTTGCCGCTCTGAATAAGATTGAGCCTGCCTCCCTTTATTCAGAGGACGCTCTCCTGTCAAGAAACATTTCGGACCTCATCAAAAATCAAGCTAGGTCTACTGATGGATTAAAGGCCGAGATCCTAGAAAGTATTTCGCTTGCTACTAAAAATGAAAATGAATACTCCGAGGAAATACCTGCACCCCTTAAAAGTACCGACAAATTTTATAAAATTTTATCACGTAAGTCTTGTATTTATTTTTTAAAGAGGTTGTTGGATTTATGAAGCTAACAGAATTTTAAGAGGATTTGGATGATTCAACCCCATGGTTTTCTTTGTATCGGAATGCTTTCCTTAATCAGCTTCGTCTCGCTGAACACGAAACTTTTGATCATCCAGTAGCTTGTAAGATCTTAAACATTGGAACTCACTAAATAGATTTAAAAAGGCATAGTCGCTACTTCTACCAGTAATGCTCAGCCCGTCGAAACTTTAGCCCGACTATATGAACAATATAGCCAATTAAATCAATTGCAGTATGTCAGTCCTGATATTTTTCAATATTATGTCTTAGTTCATGATGTTCGTTCTGGAAACCTGGAGAGGTGCGATATTGCCTTTATTTTTAATTTTTAGTATCCAGCAGTATTTAACATTTTAATTTTCAGTGCGATTACTTTGTTTGAACAAGTCAAGAAGACTCTGGGCATTCACTGTCAACTCCTCTTGATAAATTCAAGGTCTTCAAAAACTGAAGGGCAAGCAAACTCAATTGTTCCAGATGTTTGGGGACATGTGATTGATGTTTCACAACCTGGAAAGTTTGAACGACGAGATTCAAGAGTATCGGAACTTGCTTTCCTTTCAAACGACAGTGAGACCAGTTTAAACTCGCGCGCTCCTGGGGAATGCGGCAGTCTGCTTTCATTGGAAGACTTTGAAAGTTTAAAGAATTTGATAAAAAAGATGTTTGGTGAGTCTTTATTACCTCATATGGAGAGATGTATGCATTTATGGAATGAACAAGTAATCCAAAATCAATATCCTTGGCTAATTGTTTAGGTTGCAAGTTCACGTCGGGGGTTTACGGGTCGCCTGTTTAGCGCAAGTAAACGATATTTCAGTAGTGGCCGGTCGCAAGTCATGTCAGGAGGAAATTCGGCAGCTTCTTCTGGAAGCTCGCTCAACTTGAATTCGACAGTTAGTAGTGTCTACATACATACAACGCCAGAGGCCCAGCTGCGCAAGCTAGCAGATTATGCTTTTATGCTCCGTGATTATGACTTTGCCCGATCAACTTATGAAACCGTGAAGAAAGATTTCCAGGCCGACGGGGCATGGAGATTTTACGCTGGCGCCCAGGTAACAAATTATATAAGGAAGGCTTTTGCATGATGATATTTCTTTGAGCTCAATACCTTACTTAGGAAATGACCGGACTTTGCTTGCTCTTCTCAGAAAACAGTGGAGCAAGGATCGATGTTGAGCGATACTACGACAAAGCAATACGCCATTACACAGCCAACAAGATGACAACATGGGCAGCCAGATGTGTGCTGCTATACCATACCATGTTGAAGCACCATCACCGCTACGGCGATATCCCGCCGCTCTTGTCACGCTTGACAAGTGATGAGTCCGATTTGCGAAGTGCACTGCTTCTAGAACAGGCTGCATATGGATACTTGAGAGTATCTAGGGTTCGCAAGTTTGGCTTCCATTTGATTTTAGCAGGCCATCGATACAATAAATGCAATCAACGTGAGCACGCGTATTACTGCTATCAACTGGCTGCCAAAGTATTTGGAGTGGCACCAGCCGTAGAAGCGTCGTCTCAAGATTCTTGGCTGATGACACGTCCTAAAAAGCGATGGGGACTGATGGAAGACCACATTAGCTTTTCGCTAGGTCGACAGTCTTTCCACTTGGGAGAGCTTCGACAAGCAATCGCCCACTTTTCTTGGTTACTTCACGACTCGCAGCAGCCCACTGCTGTCCAAGCCGGCTACATGAAGGAATTCATGTACATTTACAAGAACTATTTTACATCAACCGGGCACGAGATTTTATTAGAACCCAGCACTTCTCTGCCAGTCCCTGTCCTTAGTAGCGTTAAAATACAAGTTCCTACTGCTACTTCCTCATGGGAAGGTGAGTCCAGCCTTAGTGATGACTCTAGTCCCGTCTGGACTCGGCTTTCAGCAGGCGTTGACATCCCCCCAAGCGGCATTATTTCTGAGGCTCAGCCTCAGCTACATATCTGTCCTCTACAAGAATCATTTCAAGTGAGTCTAGAAATCCACAATCCCCTAGCCATTCCGTTGGCTCTCAGCGCCATGACGCTCGACTATGCTTACGAAGGCACAGGTTCAATCCATGCAACCTCAGCCCCCGACCAAGTTTTAGAGGCTCACCAAAGTTCTACACTAACCTTTGTTGTTACCCCCCAAAACGAAGGACTTTTAAATCTCAAGGGACTTACTCTGACTATAAACGAGCATGCTCGCACATATAAGTCTTTTGCTCGGCGTGGTCCTCGCCTCAACGACACCCCAACGCAACGCCAAACATGTATTTATGGACCCAGCCATCACTGTACGCTACGAGTGGTAACAGCCCTTCCTAAACTGGCCCTCCAACTAGACGGACTGCCTGACACCATTTACTCAGGCGAAGTGGTTTCTGGTCGCTTACAACTACGCAACGTAGGCTCATCGGCTCTTACCAAACTTGATGTCAGCCTAACCCATCCTACATTTTTAACCTTTGGACGCTCAACCTCCCAAGCACAAGCCCAAGGAACTGTTAGTATCAACAATAACATCACTGACTGTTCGTCTGCTTCTGTTGAATTCTATCCTTCTTCAGAGCCCTACCACAGCGGCACGCTCCCATTAGAATGTCTGGATCCTGGCCAAGTCGCCCAAGTACCCATCCACATACGCGGTGACCGTGTTGGCATTCATAGAATTTACTTGCTGTTTCGCTACCAGACAGCCCAAGACAAGAAAGGCTCTGTACAATGCCGAGTTGCAAGGCTTCTTTGCAAGTTGGAAGTGCTTCCTTCTCTGAAAATCAATGCCTTCACTCGCCCAAGCGTCAAGGATTTAGGAAACTTCATTGTGGGGATTGAAGTGGAGAATGTCCAGCCGCTTAGCTCTTTCCGTATCACTCAGTTATCTTCTCTCAGCCACAAATGGCAAATATCTCCTATAGTCTCCCAAACTCCTCCACAGAAACTAACTTTGATTCCTGGCACATCTACCTCCCTTTATTTTAAAGTGGCTCCAACTGTAACCCCCAAAGATATCAACTGGGGCTCGACGGAAGCCCATCTCGCTACCGTCCTCCAGAACTTGACCCGAGGATCCAAATTGTCCGCTGATTATCCCCCATTAACTCTCACCTTCTCAAATATATCTTTGGTAAGTTCACTACAGTCTCACGCTAACCGCCAGACAAATAAGCTCCAGGGGATTTGGGATTTTCCTTGCAAGAGCTTATATGTAGCCTCACGCACTCAGAATCGCCTCAATTGGCTTTCTAAAGACATGGCCATCCTAGCTCCCGAAAGGGCAAAGGCTACATTCCCTCTTTTACACCCCAGCGATATAGATCTGTCACTGTTCTGGGAGATTGTTGGCAAAGATGGGCAAGTTAGAGGAGGACATCATTTTATTATTGGCATCACATTTAATCTGGCGCAGAACCCACTGCTGGATCACATCCCATCTTCCAACTCTTCGCACCAAGATGATTCCAAACTTACACGCTCTCTCTTTGAAGGGACTGCACAGGAGAAGATCCAAATCATACGCCATCTTGTAAACTACCCGCGCTTTACCAACGAAAGCCCTGTGCGAGCCATCATACAAACTCCAGATGCAATCCATCTTAGCTTTGCAAATGGCCCAGTAGAGATTCCTGTGCTTTTCCTTTTAAAAAATTTCTCATGGAATCGCTCTGCTGACTTTACACTTTCTTTATTGTCTGCTGCCACAAGCCAAGCCACAGGCCACACTGCCTCAAAGGCTTCCTCTGCTTCAAACATTCCTCACCCCCAAGACTTTGATTCTCCTCATTTTACAGCTGAGGTCTGCAAAAGAAATGCTGGCTTCTGGTGGGAGGGTCCTAACCATCACTCCAAGAAAAGCCTTGAGCCTGGAACTGAGCATCAGATCCATGCCAAGGTCGTAGTTGCCGCTCCAGGTACTTATGATCTGAACATGTGGCAGCTAAAAGTAACATCACATACCTTTCTCTCTGGGTATGAGGAGGGTCATCGAGCATACCGCAGCTATTTGGCCAGTGCTTTAGGACAGCCTATTCTTGAGTCACCCAGCACCACCCACACTGTCTCCCCTCCCCTTCCCCACCTTCTTCATGTTTTTGATCTTAACAGAGCAACATAAGATCTAGTTGCTTATCCTAAAAATATATTACCAATAAGTAATTAAGCCGCTTTGGTGTAGAGTATTCCCAATCCTGAATATATACAATCACCATACTTGAGTATTAGACTAAGATGTTGATTCTGATGACATCTGCACCTTTGCCTGATCCAACTCATTTTATTCTGGATTCCCATACAATGATCTATTATCCGTTTGATTCAACTCTATCTTACAAATATCTCATAAGCCTATGCAAGTGACACAAACCTAATTTCTTTCCAACCACTTTCCTTGTATTAGACTAAGGTAGGGCTATGGCAGATATGAAACAATGGCTGCTTTATAAAAAAGCAGCCATTGTTTCAGATCAGGGAACAATTCCAGAAAATTGTGCCAAGTGAAAATTTCCAAATTTGTTTTCTTCCTACATCACTGGTGGAGGATCTGCTTTTGGATAATGCCATTTCTAAAATAGCTTAAACGAGTTCAACTGGCTCAGATTTAAGAAACAAAATAAGTGTATAAAGTTTTAAATCAAAAGAGTTTTTAAAATCAAAATTTTATTTTAAATCTTGTATATATTTTTGGATTCCAGAGGGAAAAAAACTTCTTACTCATAATCTGTTTTGGAAATTTTAGATTTGCTTAAGTTAGAGGAATCCAAATCTAAACTTACAGTGGTTTAAATTCAATGATTATGGTATTTGCCATAACTGTTGTGTTTTACATCTGCTGCAGACCTATGAAAAACATCAGATATTATTCTGAAGTTTTGAGGGTGTTGACGCCACAGCCAACGGACTAAAAACACTCATAGCAGAAGTATAGTGCATTTTAAACACAGCAATAATCCAGGCAAGAAAAGACACACAAGTTACACCTATGCTCTCAGGTCCAGGGGAAAGCTTGAACAGAATACATATTTAACTGGCTCCTGAATCTACCAAGTAAGATAGTTGAGCAACTTTAATTAAAATCATTTTCTTTTCTTTCACCTGATCTTTGAAGGGGGTTAACTCCTCTTGAACATCCTTTGGTGAGCTCTGTAGTAACCCATTTGCCAAGTTGAGGATGTCTCACTCAAGCCAAAAGATACAACAGTGGCTGATCCAACTGAAGCAGCAAATGTCATTGAAGCAGATAAGATTATATTTAAATAAAAAAGATAATAAAAACAAAATCCATTTTTTAGAACTGGTAGGCAGAAGGGAATATAATATGCTGGTCTTATACATGCCATCATCTTCTACAAAAATTTCAGTCAATTTGTTGATCAAGTATAATTTGAAAGAAATGAGCACAAAAAGCTTGCACTGGAGATTTATGGACAATATTCAATGCCAAATCCTGAGTTAAACTGATTTTTATATGCCAGAGACTGCTTTGCCTTGGATCCAATTGGTTTAGCTGGGGTTTATATGATCCTTCAAATAGATCTCTTGTTCCCTACATTTTTTTGTGCAATGGTGGCCTTCTTTTGGGATATGTTTTAGAACCTCCCCCAAACAATGATCAGTGCACTTGAACAAGGGACATAGTGGATCTGATTTAAATACCCTGACTGAAAAACAAATTCTTACCACATTAGGAGCCTGAAAACAGCAGTTGCAAACCTATCTAGAATTCACACCTGGTTTTACAGGAAACTAAAAAGAGATTTTCTACAATTCTGGGTCTGTTTGACCTCAGGAAAAAGAGATAATTCTGTCAAAGATGATATATTCATTCATTCATACTTTCTATAAAAACAAGGCCAGGACAGTCCATAACAAACTCTGAAAATTATCTATTGACTACTATGGATAAAAACTACTCCTTGTGGTCTACTTGTGGGGAATGTTCTACATTGAAATCAAGAATAATTTGTATTATTGGGAAGGATCTGGTCCTAATATTAAAAAACAAGGCATTTGTTGGAGTGAATAAAGGTCCCAGATAGGTACTTCTCAACTGAGAAACTCATCCAGAACACTCTTATACTGGCTAGGCTATACAGTCTTGTGGAGCCACTTAAAAAGCTATTCATGACAAGAAGGTTTGTGAACTGGTATAGCAGGATCAGTAGCATCCTGATAGTGGTTTCTGAGGATCTTCCAGAAGATCCAGCAAGATGTAATATTTTTTCATCATGATCATTAAATTTAAAATAAAAATCATTTTGGTAATAATAATCTCTCAAAGTTAATTTTTAATAATTTATTAGATTTAATTTTTATATTTCTATAATATGAATTCTCTTATTTTTATTCTTGTTTTGATTTACTTGTTACAAATTATCTTCTGTTAAGTGTCCAGATAACTGTGGATTAGATAAAGATGAATTTATATCATTGTTATTTCTGGTTAAATAAAGAAAAATGTGATCTGTTTATACTATATAATATCTAATGTGTAGTAGGAGTCATTTATGTTTTGTGATTTATACAGTAGTTTTTGAACCTTTTGAGATAAAAAAATATGATTCAGTTTAGAATGCATGGGTTCAGTCACACAACAAATTCTAACTGAAGCCAGTTTAAGGTCAAATTACTCAAAAAACTTCTATTTATCTAGGTCCAAAAACAAAAATAGACAATCACACAACCAAATTAAAGTCAAATAATGAATCCCAGAAATGAGACAGCAAACAAATGAAACCCATTGTCAGGAACCCATCCTCTTGGAAACATACCACCAAGCAGGTGTATGGCTGCAGAGGGGTTTAAACCTGTAAACAATGTACCAATGGGAACAGAGACCATTTCCATATGGAATAGCTCCCCAAGCAAACAATACCGCCCCAGAAGGGGATTAAATCTACCAAGAAGGAAGTAGGCTCCTAGATAGCTAAGTAGGAAGGCCAAAGCCAAGGGATGTAATAAATTGGGTGTTGGAGTCTGATTGTTGTCTATAAACACTTGTGGTTTCTCCGTAATAGGAGGGACTGGAGACAAGGGCGTGGCGGTGTATCAGATGCCTGGTATCACTTGGCGCCATGACTTATTGAGATACTGAGGGGGAGTGAAAGAACCAGAATCTGCTCTGGTTCCTAGCAATACACTTGCTGCAAAGGCCTGCACAAGGAGCAACCAAACCAACCATTTATACCCAAATGGCTCCTATTGGGAGGACTTGGGTAATCTCATGGCTTTGAAATATAAGAAGAAAACAAGCAAGTAAAAAATCAAGTAGGTTAAGGAATTGACTTTATTAACTGAACAATCCAACATCCTGACAAGATGAAGCCTTATATAGGCTGTCAAGACTCTTAAATTGCAGTTTCAAGGAGAATGGGGGGCAAGATTGGGGAAATTGGTGAGGGAAAACCTTGGCAGGGAAAAATTACCTAAAAACAACATAAAAGTCATTTTTATCAGGTAAATTCCCCCTGATGAGCTTCCCAAACAGCTAGGTGTTATTTGATCCAGCTGTTTGAGAACCTCATCTTGGGGGAGCTTCTGGTGGTTGTAATAACCACCAGAAGAAGATAACTGGTGATTAAACTGATCCAGGTCAAGTACAGAGCTTATAGGTTTGATGGCTAGCTTGGGATTTGAAGCAAAAGCGGGTTTGCATTCTGCAAGCCCAGGCGTAAATTCTGATTGCTGCAGAGCTTGTTCTCGGTTGAAGCATAAGGTAAGTTTGAATTCAAATAACTAACTTTGACTAGGTGACAGTGAGGCAGGAGAGGAGACCCAGGTTTGATCCCTGTTGTGGGATTTGAGTTGTTTTCCAGAATAGCAAATTTCCTATCTCAAGGTAATAAGGACATTGTACTACCTTCTGATAATCCATTTTTAGAGCTCATAGAAGCCTCTCATCTAGGGAAAGAATTATTAATAATTCTAAATCCTAAAGAACCATTGTTGTTGTCAGGAATGGTTGGAACAGTGTTCCTGACACCCATATTCAAAACAAATGCAAACCAGTCATATCCTGAAGTAATCTACATCAAATGTGATAATGAGTGTGTAGCAAAACTGATACAAACAGAGAACAAATGAGGTTCAGTTGAAAAATTGATAAGTTCAAACACAAAACAACTCATTTTTTTTTGAAAATATTGCTTATTTTTGGGACTCAAAATAGAAATAGTAGATTTTATGAGCAAATCCACCAAAATCTATTCAGGGAACTACACCATTATTTTCAATGTACATACTTCTAAACTTGTTCATTTATGTCTAAGAGCATGTCTTAAAAAGGAGCACACATTTAAACAAAATTAATGCTCTGGAATACTTTGCTTTTCTGTTTTAATAAAATTTTTATTGTTTTTGTTTACAATGAGTTTTACAAGTGAAGATAAATTTGATAGCGCTGAGAAGCAGTACCAGGAGCAACTTCAAGCTCAGGCTGCTGATCAAGTGAGTGCAACCCCTATGGTGCCTATCTATACCCAATTTAACTCAAGTTGTGAGGAGGTCAAGTTTTGTGTCACCAAGCACAGCACTGAGTGGCTTTTTTGACAGCCAATATAGTGACCCCCAAGACCAGGCCCAACCCAAGCCTGTGCCAAATTTTGTAGACTGGGCAACTGTGACCCCCCTACAACCCAATCAAACCATTGCTTCACAATTTGGGCCAATTAGAGCAAGACCTTCCTAATCCAGGTCCCATTATGCCCAGTGGGCCCCATAAACAACAAATAGTAACTAATGATGTGAGAGAGGGGGGCTAAACTAACTAAGTTTGGCTCCCATCCCGGTGAGATGAACCATCAGGATGCCGCCCAGTGGAGAACTGGGATGGCCGCTTGGAGGGGGACCAAAGGGAGGACACAGGGGACAACTGTGGAAAGTAGGCATTCAGCCCCATCAGCGCCAGCCTGGCAAGCAACCAGGGCGTACAAGTGGGGGCAGAGGGCAACTCCTCAGGTGCCTGGAGAGGGGCCAAGTGATTCACCTCCAAGCTAGGAGGGGTAGTTGCTGACAGCTCCTCCAAAGAGGGGGCAGGTATAGTGTAATCATCCACATAGAGGTCCAAGTCATCACAGGCTAAACTCTTAACTACAGCCTCTCCAGAGATGAAAAGTTCACCAGGGAGGTGCAGGAGAGTAGAAGAATTATTCCCCATGAGGCGGACAGAAGAAGAAATTTGGTCCCATAGGTTGGGAGAGGTAGTCCAAAGAAGAAGCAAAAATGGGGTAAGAGAAAACGCCACAAATTTCAAAACAGGGAGGATCATAATTGTAATCTCCAAGAAATTTGGAATCCAAGAGTACAATTTTTAGATCTCAAAATATTAAAATTTTGGTTGGGGAAGGCAGCTGCAAGGAAAACCAAGGGTAGAACAGGAGGTAACACTTGGGTCCTTGGCAGCAGTCTTGGATGGCTTGGGCGGTTGTAGACGGGAAAGCAAGTTCAAAAACAGCAAAAATCAAATATAATCTTAAATTTAAAGTAAGATTTATAAGATAATCTAATTGAATTTTAGGGTTTGAACTTAAATTTTGAAAGTGTAAGCTAACAGCACAACGATTAAGTAAAAAGCTGAAGAAACAAAGCTTTGAAAGGGCGGCTGGGTTCAGAATGAACAACTTTAAGGTAAGGCTTAATATGAAACCAATTAACACTTTGATTAGGGCAAAGGAGACTCAAAACAGAGTCAATCAAATTTTTAAAACAGCAAAGTTGCTGGGCAATTGAACCAAAGTTTAATAAATTTTAAAAATTGACAAGCAGGGGACCCAAAGTCCCCTGGCATTGTTAAAAGGAAATGGGATACTAAGGGATGATCACCTGATCACTTTTAGCTTGCATCTGATTGGTCATAGGAGGAAATTTGCTGGCCAGAGCCAGGGATGCTGGAGGGTTTCAAGGTAATTTCCTCAGCTTCACCTGATTGGCTGGAGGACACCTCAACCAGTTCAGATTTAATTGACTTTCTGGTTCTGGATGTGGCGTTGTTTGTTTGGGTGTTCCTGATAGTTTTTAAGAGAGGGTGATACCATGCCAGCAAATAGTCCAAATTGATCAGTGTTTCTTCCCAGGACAGAACAACCAGAGCCAGAGGATCTGCAGGGTAGGCTGTGA
This sequence comes from Entomophthora muscae, assembly GCA_014839935.2. NCBI lineage: Eukaryota > Fungi > Entomophthoromycota > Entomophthoromycetes > Entomophthorales > Entomophthoraceae > Entomophthora > Entomophthora muscae. The sequence goes on along the minus strand of QTSX02005249.1, from coordinate 71,998 downwards.
CAGATCTCTCATCAATAGTATGGGCTAAATCTCCTAGAGAATTAAATGGCTTGGCAGTTATTTTTGGGCCCTTTTTGGTGCGGCGGGAAAAGCGGTTTGATCCAAGGCCAAAGGTGGCAGTGAATTTGCAAATGATATCATTGAAGAGATAATGAGCCTCAAACAAAGTGGCATGACATTTGCCAAAATTGCCACCTGCATACAATTCACCAAGGCAGTGGTAAGACACTAATTTCAAGCCCTCTTGAAGAGAGGTGGTGCAAAGCTTACCAAAAAACCAAAGAAACAGGCCAAATCCCAAATCAAGGATACCTATCCCATCATTATTGACCTTCTCTAGCGGGACCCTTACCTCCAAATGATTATGGTTGATTGCTTACTTGGGCCCCACTGCATATTCATTGCCTGCCGCACTGCACATCTCTGGATGCATGGGCTTTCTGTTAGTGTTCTGGTTCTGATCAATTAACTAGGGAATGAGTTAGATGGTGGCTCTGATTTTTCACATGGCCTAATGATTGGAGCCACAATAACCCACTGTCTGTCAATTATTTCAGATGATGTCATATTTATAGCCTATTATAAATTCTCATTATATGTCCAGGATTATGGTACCTTGCAGAAAGAACACCCCTGAGGGTAAAAAGAGGGTACAGTCATTGGTGCATTCCTAGCAGCTTCCCCAAAAGGGACTGTATTTTACCAAACCACATCCAGCTACAATAATGGGTAATGGTACAGCAAATTTTCTCTCCAACCTGCTTGCCATCTGGAGCTTTGGCAATTTAAAATTTAGGATTTTCCTGAGCCATCAAATGGAGTGCGCTGAAGTGGCCTCTGAGAAGCTCTAAGCAAGCAGCCACAACATATCAATTTTCCATGATGACCATGCTAATTTACACCTAGGAGATGTGTTGTTCTTCAACTTTGGGGACACAATCAGAGAGCTCAACCACACAACTTTCAACCAGATGGTTCTTGCAGCCCACAACCACAATGTGCTTTCCCCTGTCAGAAGGTTGCTGACATGTTCACCAAGATGGCCCTGAACGCCCACAGCAGTAGCCAGTCATAAAAGGATCCACAGCTGCTCTCTTGCAAGTCCCTGGAGTACAAGACAATCAATGTACTTCCTGAGCAAGAGTATGACGTCATGTATCATCAATTTATCCAAGCTAATCAAAGCAACAACGCGCCTCTAGGACCTTCAGTGTCATGGATAAAGACATCTTGGTCGGCATCACTCTCCCCAAGAAAACCCAACAAAAAGAAGCTGCCAGTCATAAAACACCAATGAAAACTTACACTGGCCTGAATCAAGCAATTGAAAGGAAGTGGGGGGTTACCAAGTAGGTGCACTTTCAAACAGGACCTGAAAAGCTGCCGGTTAAGGCCCAAAACCCCCAAAACCAAGTAATTTGGTGTTTTTTGACCCAAAAATTGATTTATGACATCACAAATTTTTTGTCAATCCTGGAGGCCTGGTGAAAAAAATTCTCTCCTGCCACATCAGCATTATTCCAAAGCCCAATATCACCTTAAAATTTATCAGAACTACTGCAGTAGTTTAATAAACATCATAACTTGCCACTAGTTTTACAGTTTTAAGTTTTACAGATTTTGCAGAATATGGAGCTTCTCCTTGTGCACATGCTTGTGAGATAACTTGTTGGCTGTAGCGTCAATTTTGCGGTGTCTGCAGCCTCTTCTCTGTTCTTTGACGCTCCCAATCTTGAAATTGAGCAAATTGTTGAATCAAACTGTGAGATTCTCTACTTGCAAAATTCAGTGACCATTTACCAATCTCTGGGTTTTTGTTGCCTGTTTTAGTTTTCTTAGGCTGCACTTTACTGATACCTTTGCTTGGAGATTTTTGCCTGCACATTTCAACTTTAAATTTTTTATTCATTCTCAAATCTTTGAACATTTGGTATTTTATACCTCATTTTGTGAACACTTCCAAATTTTGCGGCAACTCCACCATTACATCCAGCTGCCACAGCCCCTACTGTAAATTCAGAACCTTAAGGTAAAAATGCGGGATTGTCAAATTCTTTTGAATGAACTCACCAACTTAATGGAGTGATTTTCATCCCAGAACAAATAACTTTTTTATGTTAAAGGATGAAAAATATTCCAGTAAGTTGGTGAGTTTACGCAAAAGAATTTGACAATCCCGCATTTTTACCTTTAGGTTCTGAATCTACAGTAGCCAACTCTCCCAGTTGACCAGAACCCACCCCCTCACCCAATCAAGCTCTCCCCCCATAGTCCAGTCTGTCAACTAGTTTGCCCTGTCCACTCCCACATTTTGTCAAATAAACCTTGTCCCCCAAACAATTTTTTATTATATAATATATATTGGTTTAACTAGTATGTATTTTTATTATGATAATATATATATTTACATTTAACTACAGTTATGATTGATTTTAATAATGCCATAAGTTAAATTCATCTGCTTTAATATTTTTTACTTCTATTTATTTCTATTATATTGATGAGGAGCAACTTCTGGGAAAGCTTAGAAGATGGATTTAGAGAAGAAGAGAGTGATTTTATTGGATAATGTTTTAGACTTATATAGCTTGTGCTGTGGCAGGGACTTAAGTTGGATCAAATATATGGGAGGTCATGTGTGAGTCAGATTCAGATTGCTGGATACCTAGACAAGTCATGTGATATTGGTTTGTTGCCATTTCTGGAATGTCAAACTGAATATTGGATTGGTGCCAAACCATGCAATGACTGGATGTTATGTGTGTTAGCAACAGGAAGAATACCAGTACATCCAGCTCCTCAACACACCCCTCCCTTAAAGGGTTACTCTGGTACATCAGGAGGGGGCTTTATCTTGACAGCTGCTGCCTGATGTTCCTGGAGTTGTTTGCTAGTAGGTACTAGCCAAATTGAGTGTTCCCCTTTGCTAAGGTGAAGGCAGGATCTGTGATATTTTTTGATGATAGGGTCTTTGGCGCCTTGGAACTTGACCAGGTAGGTATTTCTGTCTTATCTGTATTTTACAATCCTTCCAGGTCCACTGTGTACTGAATACAATTTCTTTCTGTTTCCAGAAAGGACCCAGACAGTGTCAGGATTCACCTTTTATTAGCTGCTATTCTGCTTTTTATATTTATTTGCCTCATTGGCTTGTAAGTATTATCAGGATTGTCTCTTTCACTTAATTCTTAATCCCCTGCTTTTCCCCTTCATTTTCCATATTTGGGGTTCAATTTTGGCTTTGTTAAAGCCTAATTATGATCTAAATGCTGGTTAATACTATTTTCAAACATTCCTTACCTTTTGCCACCCGGTTTCAAATCCTGGACCTACACAAGGAAGATTAGAAAGTTGGCTCCAAAAGACTTACTTTTTACTATACACTTGCTTACATTTTCCTTAAGCTTTGGACTGATTTTTCCTTTACTTTTTGCTTGCTCTTACCTACAGAGCTTTGCTGTAACTGTTTCCTTCTCCTTCCGGTCTCCTTTATGTTGAGTTAACTATTCTAAGTCAAATTCAAAAATTATTGATGCCTCCAACCTCTTTTTTTAAGAATTTCTCTAACCAAAAATGATTGAACTCTCCACCCCAAATTCTGCATTCTACAAACAAAGCACAATAAAAAGCTTGGTTTTTTCCAGTCTCAACACTAAGTTGAGATTGTTTGACTTGCACCCCAAAAAGGTACTTGTTAGGTTTTGTGGCTAGTGTTTTCCTTCAATTTAGTTTTAGTGTTAACTTTTGGTCCTATGATTCCTTTTGACTTTCTTCTTCACCAGTTAGGTAGTTTTTATAGTAGTACACACAATTTAATTTTTATAGCTTTAATTCTCCCACTAGTGCAGACCATTTCCCAGACTTAGAGATTGACTTTTTAACCAAATCATCTATCATTAAGACTGGACTCTTTTTTATTTTCTTAGGGTTAATAAACTGCCTTAGTCCTTATTTCACCTCGTATAAGCTTTTAGGAGCCTTGGTACAGTTGCTATTGCAAACTTTGCCCACCTTTTTGTATTTGACTAATATAAATATCACTGGGTTAAAAGCTTTAGTTTATAATCATCTTCCCCAGACCATGAGACCTTACAGAAAGGGGAGTTGATTGGGAGTGGTTCCTTGGTGAAGGTCACCTTTTGTGCTTTGAGTCTCTTGATTTTTGCTATCTTGGCTTTGAGACGTATGTGTTGTAGTGCTAGAACTTGTTCCACTGTAGGAGGTTTCCCTGAGGGAATCTTCACATAGGGTTGGTTATTGCAGGTGGCTATCTCTGGTTTGTATCCATATGTTAATTCAAACGTATAGTAGCCTGTCCCTTGGTTTGTGGGTATCCAGGATACTAATAATGCATGTTTCACGTATAGTGGCCATGTGTCTCTGGCTTTGCCATCCATTGTTTTCTCAAGGGTTCTGATGAGACTGCTGTTTAGGTGTTCAACTCTGCTGTTGGCTTGTGGCATGTAAGGTGAGGTTGTGGAGTGTTTAATGTTCTTTGTTTTCAGGCTAATATTCACTAGGTGTCCTGACAGTTTCATGGCTCCATCAGTGATGATGTAGCCTGGGGTTCCATAGTCTGCTATGATTGCCTTATTAATAAAGCAGCTGATTGTTTCTGCTTTGTGGTCTTTGGTTGCCCAGCAGATTGCCCAGCATGTTGCAAAGCCAATGGCTACAATTAAGAAGTGTTTTCCTGCTTTGGCTTCTGGGAAGGATCCTACTACGTCTAGGCCCCAAACCTTAAATGGTTCTGGGTCAGGCACTGGGTTGACTGTAGGTTGTAGTGCTTTGGTGCTTGAGTATTTTTCACATAATGTGCATTTCTTTAGGTCATCAATGATGTATTGTTTTAGATTAGGCCACCATACTATTTCCTTTAGGGTGAGGTATAGATTATTGGCTTTTGTGTGCCCCAATAGGCGGTGGTGTCTGCGGATGGTGCCAACCCTTTGTGCAAGGGGAATGTAGAGGATGTTTTTTATTTTATGATACAATATATTGTACCATTTGACACATGTAAGTATTTCTCATTTCTTACTTGTGTGTCATGAGTTAATTGATGGGTTGAGGGATCTTTGCCTTTGCTTTTATAATCAGTGTTGTATAGGTTTGGCCAATCTGGATCCAGGTGGTCAGGGTGATCTTCTCTGGGCTGACATAGCCTAGAGAGAGCATCAGCTGTGACCAGCTCTGCCCTTCTTTTGTACTGGATGTCCATATTAAGCTGTTCAAGAAAGGAGATCCATTTGGCTTGTCAATGTGTAAGTGTGTTCTGAGTTTAAAGTAGATTAAGGATTTATGGTCAGTTAGTACTCAGACATTTAAATGTCCTTCTAGGTAATATACCCATTTCTTGCATGTGTGATATATTGCTAGCAATTCCTTATTGTGTATAGGGCATCTCTGCTCAGTGCTAGTTAGTTTTCTACTTTCATAAAATAATAGCAGGAAGTCTTGCTATCCTGTCTGGCAGATGCGTAACACTGCATCAATGGCGGTGTTGCTGGCATCTGACTCAAACTTGTAGCACCTGTTATTATTTGGGTATTTCAATATTGGCGCTCCAATAAGAGCTTGATTTAGTAGCTGGAAATTCTTGTCAAATTCAGGTGTCCAGATGATTTTTTTTAACATTACCCTTGATTAGGTCATTGATTGGTGTGGTTAGTTTTCTGCAGTCTTTGATGTATTTCTTTAGGTAAGCTACCATTCTGAGAAATCATCTAACTTGTTTAACAGAGGTGGGGTGTTGCATGTTGTTTATGGATTTAATTTATCTGGATCTTCTTTGATACCATCATAAGAGATAATGTGGCCCAAGAACAGGAGTTCCTTTTCCATAAATTGGCACTTACTAGGCTTGGCATAAAGTTTGTGCTTTGCAAGTCAATTGAGTGTCTTGCAGACATGTGTGAGGTGCTCCTCTTTTGTTTTTGAGAATATTATGATATTGTCAAGGTAGCATACTGTATTTGAGAGGCCATTTAGGGCTTGGTTCATCATGGTGACAAATGTTGCAGGAGCATTGGTCATCCCAAAGTTCATTACTCTACATTCAAAGGATCCAAATTGTGTATGGAACACAGTTTTTGGTATGTTCTTTTCTTTTACTTCTAATTAGTTGTAACCTGAGGTGAGGTCAATTTTGGAAAAAATTGCTCTGGAGAGCCTTTCAAATAGATCCTCTATAAGTGGAAGGAAATATTTATTTATTACTGTGCTTGCATTGAGAGCTCTGTAGTCTGTTACCAGACGGAGTGAGCCTTCTTTTTTCTTTACAAAGAAAACTGCTGCCTCCACAGGAATTCTGATGTGCAAATGAAACCTTTGGCTAGGTTTTCCTCAATATGGGTTTTGAGGGTTTGTGTCTCTATGGGGGAGAGTCTGTAAAAGGGTGCAGGTTTAGACATGGCCTTGCATAGGTCAATTTCATGTTTGACCTCCTGTTTGGGGATAGGTCTGTTAGTTCTATCTTGAATATGTGAGTGTATTCATTTAGGAGTGCTGCAAGCTCTGGGGATTGTATTTTTGCTGTTTGCATGTTATTAGATTTGGTGTACCTCATTATATGGAGCGTACTGTCTTTAGTTAGATGTTCTTAGTTGTCCTGGTTTATGACTTGGACAAAGACTGTGTCCCTCAGAATGAGGTCATTGGGTTCTTTGAGGATGTTAAAATTGACTACATTCTGTTTTATTGTCATGGTCTTTGTTTTCCAAGATATGCTGAGATTCACTCAGGTGAACCAGTCCATGCCTTCTACAATGTTGTAGTTTATGGTGTTCATGACAACTACTTTAATGGACGTTTGTATGCCTTGGAGGTCAATTATGAAGTGAGTTGTTTTGCCTTAAAGTAAAACTTTTGATTTATCTGCCATTCTGGCATATTTGAAGTTGGGTTTGATAACTGGTATATTGTACTTGGTTACAAATGGTTTGCTTACCATGGTGTATTGAGCACCAGAGTAAAATAGAATTTTGTGTGTATGTGATTTATAAGTGCATTGGTAGACAAGAAGTTGTGAGCAATCTTTAATTTTTAAGTTCATAAAGATAGAAGTTTGTGGACACTTGGGATACGTGCAGCAAAGTTTGTACCTTGGTACTTCTTCTTGTCAAGTTGGGGGGAGACAGGGGCGCTTAATCCTGTTCCCCCTCCTCTTTTCCCTGTTCCTCTGTTTTGAGACCTTTGAGGTCAGAGAATGTGGGATCAGATTCATAGAAGGTTGCTACTTCAGCGTTGTTAACTTTGGCAGTGTCCTCTTTCTTGGGACAGGAGCAGTTTGCGCTTTGGCTGTGATTGCCATTATTGCAATTGGAGTTGCCATTGTTATGGTTGGTATTTTGGCGTTTAATGCCATTGGAGCTGTCTCTTCTGTTGTCATTGGAGGAGCAGTTGCCATTGTGCACTGCATATTCCATATTTGTGTGTTTCTCTGCATGCTTGGCTTCTGCAATGAGCGCGGACATGGAGGTGTTGGCCTCAGGGAGGATGAGGGCAGCAACCAAGGGTTTTATTATGTTGATGAATGAGGCACTTGTATACAAATTTTCAGCTTGTGCTGGGTTTTGGATCTTATGATTTATCTCTTCAAATTCATTGGTGTAGGCTGTGACAGTGGTCTTTTGGGGAAGATTGCTGAGCTGTATTGTGATGTCTTGGAGGAATTCTGTGACACAGAAGTTGTGGGTGATGTCAGCTTTGAAATCTTCCCAGTTGTCAAGCTGGTTGCCAGTTCTTGAGCCAACCCAAGTAGCAAAGCAGTTAGCTGTGGCCTTTTACAGGCGTTTGCTGGCTTCTTGGACCCATTTTTGTGAGAGATGCAGCTGGTGAAAAGTTTTGCAGCTGAGTGGTCCAGCCAGTTTATAACATTTTCTTTGTTTTTACCAAAGAATTTTTTGATATCAATGTACTTGGTGTTGGTGATTTTGCCTGTGGTAGGTGATTGTGTGTTTGTTTGTGGTTGTAGAGAGTGACTGTACTGAATTATCTTGGTGAATGCTTTGAGCATGACCAGTCCTTCAAATACAGTGCACCCACTTGATATATCTTTGTCAATATCATGGGCGCAGAAGTATGTCTTCCAGGTTTTTGGGACGTAGCCTGGTTTAGTACGTGGGCAAAGATGGGCGGGTTCTGTTCAGTCATCTTCTCTTTCATAGGTGTGGTCAAGAAAAAACTGTAGCTTCTACCAGTGATGAGGTACAACTTATGGGAAAGCTTAGAAGATAGGTTTAGAGAAGAAGAGTAATTTTATTGGATAATATTTTAGGCTTATATACTGTGTGTGCTATGGCAGGGAATTAAGCTGGATCAAATATAAGGGAGGTTGTGTGTGAGTTGGGTTCAGATTGCTGGATATCTGGATGAATCAAGGAATATTGGTTTGTTGCCATTTCTGGAATGTTAAACCAAGCATTGGATTGGCACCAAACCAGGCAATAACTGGATTTTACTTTTGTTGGAAACAGCCATAATATTTGTACATCCAGCTCCTTGACATTATCTCCAAAATTTCTGGGTTTTAGGTCCATGGGTATTCTTCCAACAGGACTTGGTGTTTCAGGGGGCTTCAAGGGTGGCTAATTCTGGGTTGGCTGGTGTTGGTGAAGAGAAGTAGTGACGTTCTATTTCACCACTCCTATTCTCAACATCACATGGCATGACCAAATGTATTGCAGTTTGGATGGTGGGGGATGGTGTAGACTGAGGCTTATTGGGGATTTCTTTTCATGCTTTCCCTTAATCTCATTTATGCATGCAGCTGCTTCTGTGTAGATCTAGGCCTTTGGTGGCACACCTGTGATGGTCCAGATGATTGGTGGTTTGCAGGCGGGGCTAATGTTGGCCAAGCAAAAGTTTGGTTGTTTGTTGCAGGTAGAGACCTAGTAGGTAACATAGGACTACTAGGGGTAAGTAAGGTGAGCCTAGTAGGTAACATAGGACTACTAGGGTAAGTAAGGCCTGGCTGGTAGGTAACAAAGGACTACCGGAGGCAGATGTTGCCTCCACCCAGCAAAAGATATTGGCTGCTTTGGGCTATAGTTCTTCACCTAGCAGGGAACTGTGGCTGCAGAAGGGTGAAGACTGAGATAGCAAGCAGGGAACTTTGTCTGTCTGGGGGGAGAAGGTTTTGGACCCCTAGCGGGTAACGCAGGCTGCCAGGGAGGGGAAGAGCTCTGAGGGCTCTACGTACCCTGATACGCTTACATGAGGTCTGTGAGCAAGCATCCTACCTAACAGACTGGTAGGGTGTCCTCATTTATGCCCCTATGAGAGCTTTGGGGGAGAACCCAAAGTGAGCATTGGAGGGTATAGATTTGCTTGAAGGTGTCACCAAGGTGGTTTGCTTGGGGAAGCAGCTGCAGAACTTGATGTGATCAAGCCTCTGGGAAGTAGAGCTGATTACTCTACGACTGAAAGCTCAGACTTAATTACCTGGGTGAGTAAAGACAATGCATAGACATTAATCTATGGTTGAATGGAATAAGTGGAGTGCCACTTACAAGGGCCCAGTCAAACGCCAGTTCAATGTAGACTCATGTCTGGGTCTACAAGTTCTGGTAACAGGGACTGAGATAAAGAACCAAGGTGGTTTACAGAATTAACAGAGAAGACTAATGAGAGGGACTGTTTGATCACAGTGAAGGCTAGTTGACGGACTGTTGATTTGTATTGAATTATGGGAACCAAGATGGTTCATTGTGCAGGTGGAATCAAGATGGTTCCTAGTGAGGATAAATTAAAGGGCTCATAGATCATGATGCAGGAGTAGCTGGTCATGATAAAGGAGTAGCCAGAGGACTGATAAGCTGTTGAAAGACTGGAATGAGCTTTTTGTTGTCTAAGATGAACTGATTGCTGGTTAAGCTGAAGAGCTGGAATATGAGCTGGCTGAAGGATCAGAAGATGATGATGAAGAACTAGTGGTCGGAGAAATGAGCCAATATTTTGCCAAATTGATTTGCCAAAGTGGGAAGATGTGGAATTTTTGCCTTGGTTTAGTATTAAAATCAAGAAGGAATGTGGATAGAAGTGTGGGTAATATATTTATTTATTAAGTTCCTAGGATAGATGAAGGTATGTTGCTATGAGAGCTGGATACAAAGTTGTTTTGGTGGAACGTTTTCCTTGAATTTTACAAGATTTTTAAATATATGGGGAAAATGTTAAAGAGGTCCAGAAAGAACAGTTTAAATAGTATTCTACTATTTAAATTGGTTCAGGTTGAATGCAGGGAAGACTGGTGCTGGAATAATGGACCAGTTAACGCTTTGGTGTGTGAAGAGTTGTTGATTTGAGCGGTTTGAGCTGTGGAAATTATTTTCATAGTTGGATCCCGGTGGAACTTCAGAAATGGTCTATTTCTGCGTTCTGCATTCATTGATTGAGTTCTGGCAGGTTTCCTGATGAAAATGATTGGTTGGAAGCCAAAAGCTTAAAGTATAAGCAAGGAAATAGTGAATTAATACTTTAAGCTTTTGAGAAAGTAAGTATGTAAGCTTAAGTTATTATAGGAAAAAGTGAGCGGCAATGGTTTAAGCTTCTGAAGAAGGCCATTTTGAAGGCGGAACCTTTGAGAAAAAGACACTATAAAAAGGCGGCTGGCTGGAAAGTTACAGGGTCTTTTTGAGGTCTTTCCGGGTCTTTGACGGGGTCTTTCCCAGGCCTTTTGAGTTTCTTCCAAGAGGTTTTTGGAAGCCTTTTGATCACCAGCAGGAGCTTGGTTGTACTTATACAAGTGGAATAACAAGGCCACTGGAGCTATAAAGAGAGCTGAAGCCCAAGATAACGGAGCAGGAGCCCAAGAATAAGGAGCTGGATCCTAAGCGCGGCACAGAAGTCTGATTCTAAGGCGCCAGAGTCCAAGTTTAAGGAGCAGGAGTCCAAGTCTAAGGAGCAGAAGTCCAAGACTAAGGTACAGGAGTCCAAGACCAAGTACAAGGAGTCCAAGATATTGTTGGAGGACTTCAAGTATTGGCAAATATATTTTGCTTCCTTGACCCCCAGGCCATATATCAGAAGGTTTCTAAGGGGATCTTCCTTCTGAGAGTGAATAAAAGCCAATTTTGACCCCTATACATATTTCTGAGATATATTTTCCCTTACTAGAAAATGAAAATCCCTTCCAACCGATCCCTGGCTACAATCCAGGACACACTTTGGGGACTGGTGGACAGGAACTCCACAGCACCCTTGACAGCAGTTCATTCTCTATTTGGGAAATCCCCTTGGTTTGACAGGCAGGCTATCAGGATAGCCTTTGAATTTGAGCCCAAAAAACGTGAGTGGCCAGGCGCTTGGCCCTCTGGGCTGGCAGGCCGCATTTCCTGAGGACCAGGGTTTGATTCTTGCTTTTGACTTCTGTTTATTTCAGAAGCAGAATGTCATTCATGACAAGCAGGGGAATCCTCCTGCTACCATTAGTAGAAAAGGCAACAAGAAAGAAGATTCAATAAGAGTCTGGTGTGGCAGGCTTGGTTATTCAAGTGTTGAAGCAACAAACTAAAGGAGTGCAAGAAGTAAAGCAAAGTAATAAGAATAAACAGTCTCTTTATTGAGAAGCAAAGAGCACATATACGTGAGAAAGGAATTAGTGCACATGTGTGAGAGAGGGGGGCTAAACTAACTAAGTTTGGCTCTCATCCCGGCGGGACAAACCATCAGGATGCCACCCAATGAAGCACTGGGACAGCCACTCTAAGAGGGGACCAAAGGGAAGACACCAGAGGCAATTGGGGGAAGTAGCTGTTCAGTCCCATCAACAAAAGCCCAGTAAGCAATCACAAAGCCCTAGAGGGAGCAGGAGTTGGGGACACCGGTGCTTGCAAGGGGCTAGGCTTGCTATCCTCCAGTGGAGACAAGGGGAGAGGGGGCGGCTCTTCTACACCAGGTGCAAACAAAGCAGGATTGACTGTGGACAAGTCCAGGTTGTCACAGGCCAAACTCTTGACCAACATCTCTCCTGAAAAAAGGAAAGAGGCAGGCAGGTGCAAGAGGCTGGAGGGATTGTCCCCTACTATGCGCACAGAGGATGAAAGGCAAGACCAGAGGTCAGGAGAGGTCAACCACAAAAGCAACAGGAATGGGGCCAGAGAAAAACCCACAAATTTAATGATTGGTAAAATCATTTTTAGGAGCTCCAGGGGATTTTGAGTCCTAAGGTGGTGTTTTTGCAGGTCTTCTTGATAAAATAATAGCCAACCAGGGTATTTATTGGCAGAAATAGTCTAAATAATAGGAATGGAGTTAATAAGTCTTGGGGGTGGTCTTTTACACCTTTAACAATGACTGTATCAAAAGTGGACTTGAGAACAAGCAAAAACAATAAAACCAGCAAATTCAAGTAATCTTTTATATAGACTGTTAACTTAAAATTAAGGTTCAAATTGTGTTTTGGAAAGCAAGTGCAGTTAAAACAACTACTATACACTGGAGCTTCAACTTTTGAAATCAAGAAGGCCAGCAAGTTCAAACAGAGCTGTGTTGAGGTAAGATACAAATAGAAATTAACTAACACTTTTTTTTTTAAACTCAAAGGCAAACTCAAAGAAGGAGTTTGAAGCTTCTGTAAAATATTAAAGTGAGCATAAAAATTTCCAAATTTTAATGATATTTAAGAATCAACAAGCAGGGGACTGAAAGTCCCCTTGCTAAATTAAAAGGGGGAGAGTAGTTGCCATTTGTGTCAGGGATCCAACCTGCGGGGGTTCCTGAGGACTTGCGGGCGGACAGCCCGCGGGCCCAGCAGGGAGAGCCCATCACAGGATTGGGGCTAGCTTTACAATATAAGATAACAATTTTCCAAGTATCGCCCAAGGTCCGGTTGTAGGCACCATGGAATCAATCAACCCAGTGAGGGTGATATACATCACCCCAAGTATCTGGGTGGAGGTGGATTCATCAGCAGCAACAGAATCTTGTGGGCGGTTGGGCCGCAGGGTGTGGGACGGCGTCATTGGAACTAAATAGGCGGGCAGGAAATTATACTTGTCTTGGAATAGCAGAGGAGGTCTGGTGATTTTGATGCCTTCTCTGTATACGGTCTCAGTCTCTCTAGTTCTAGCTTCAGGGTCGTGGATAAGGATTTCCTCCAGAGTAAACTCCAAATATGCTGGGTTGGGTGAGTACTTGGTAAAATGTACTGGGCCAAAGGGAGCTCCTAGTGGACGGTAAAGTTTGGGCGTCTGGTCCGCGGTTTCTTGGGTTATGTGGACACGGGGGACGGGGCCGCAAGGAGTAGACTGAAGATGAAATAAAACTAATAACAAGTATGGTATGATCTGGTTGAACCAAAGGTTCATGTCACTTTATTGCAAGGATGGTGATGGGCATCTTCCTGGCGGCCCAGGGTATAAGTATGCCCATCTGTCATGGTAAAACTTTCAAAGATTTTCATGGCCTGGGTTTTCCCCTCTACTAGGTCCTCACAGCCCTCGGTGGCAACAATTGCGGGGGTTATTTCATTGGCTGACTTGCAACTAGAGCACTCCAATTCTTCAACCAGGTCACGGGACGGGTCATCTCTGGGTGGCCCGCTTCTTATGGAAGGCACCTTTGTTTCTTCTTCTGATGTGGCCTGGGTTATTCTGGGGTCTGTGGCTAACCTGGCCCGTTGATTGGTTGGGTTAACAGGAACCCCTAGCGCGGGGGCATCATTGTAGGCAAACTTGGTTCATCAAACTTCAGGAGATTCTCTGAAGTTGAATCCAATCCTGATTTGATCCCCAAAAACTGTGGGCAGGCGGGCAGCTGGCCCTGCGGGCTGGCGGCCCGCGAGATGCCAGGGTTTGACTCCCATAGTTGAGGTCTTTTGATTATCATAGTTGACAGGAGCTTGTCACTTGTGACATCATCCCCTTCTCCCCCATTGCCCTCCTCCCTCCTGGTTCTCTTCTCCAAGTATTGCTGTATGGCACCTTGTGTGTTGGGTAGGTTGGAGACTGGTTCCCAGGTGCTTTCTTCAAGTGGGTATCCCACCCATTTGACATAGTACTGTGGGGTCTTGTAGTGGAGGCGGTATCCATGGATGTACTCTACTTTGTATTCTGTTGAGCGTCCCTCCTAGATGGGTGGGGGTTTGGTCTTGATCTTCTGGTGGGGAAGGGAGGTTCCTTCTTTCTTGAATAACAGTGAGCAGTGGAAAACGTTGTGAATTTTCCAAGTAGGTGGTAGCTCTAGTTTGTATGCTACTTCTCCTATTTGCTTTGTGATCTTGTAAGGGCCACAGCGGCATTGTGCTAGCTTTCTACTGAGTACATGTAGGGGAACGTTTTGAGAGTTGAGGTACACTTCATTGCCTACTCCCAGAGGTTTCCCGGGGACCCTTTTCTTATCAGCAAACGCCTTGTAGGTCTTAACAGCGTGAGTCAGGTTTCTGAGGCAGGTTTCTTGGGTGGTATGTATTTGTTCAATCCAGGTTTGTCCTGCAGTATTCTGTTCCTTGCTACCAATACTAGGGCCCCAAGATGGGTCAAATCTGTAGTTGGCCTTGAAGGGAGACATACCTGTGGATGTGTGGTCTTTGCTGTTATAGGCGTATTGCACCATGGGTAGCATCTCTGCCCAGTTGTCCTGGTCTGCGTTGGCGTAGCATTGGAGGTATTGCTCCAAGATCTGGTTAACCCGTTTGGTTTGTCTGTCCGTCTGTGGGTGGTAGGAGGTTGACACGCAACATTTTATTCCAAGGTCTTTCATCACTTAGGTCCAGTAGTGGGACATGAACTGGGGTCCTCAGTCAGTGATGATTTCTTCTGGGGTGCCATGTTGTGTCAGGATGCAGTCGTGGAAATGTCTGGCAGTCTCAGCTGCTGTGCAGTGGATAGTGGTTGGGATGAAGTAGGACATTTTTGTGAAACGGTCAACCATTACTAGAATTGTGTCAAAGGATTTTGAAGGGGGGAGTTTTACTATGTAGTCCATTGACACTGACTTCCAGGGACCTGCTGGGATGTCCAGGGGTCTCAGCAGTCCTTCTGGCTTTGAGCGATGTGTCTTGGTTCTTCCACAGGTTTCACAACCATTGATGTATGCAGCTACTTCCTTGTCCATACCTGGCCACGTTTAGTCCTGCTTGATACTTGAGAGGGATTTGTGTCTACCAGGGTGGCCGGCCATCTCTGAGTCATGGTGATCAATCAATACATTTCTTTGGGTGTGGCCCTTGGGTACGTAGATTCTGTTGTGGAGCAGCAGGGTGGTACCTTTCAGGGAGTATCCTTTCTTTGAGTGATGGCAGTCCGGGTCTTTTGTCAGGGTTTTGACTAGCTCAATTGAGTATGTATCTTGTTTCTGAGCTTCTATCACATTGGGTTTGCTGGCAGCAATCTTTAAGTACTTTAGTTGTATCCCTAAGCTGGCAGGGTCTAATAGGGTATGGGTGTTGTAGTCCTTGATTTCTGCAGAGGAGGGGATCAGGTCAGCTCTCCTGCTCAAGGCGTCTGGCACAATGTTAACCTTTCCTGGCTTGTAGTCTATGGTCAAGGTGTAATTGGCCAGTTCTAAAGCCTGTCTAGCCTGTTGTTGGTTCAGCTGGCGTGGCTTGAAGAAGTAAACTAAGTTCTTGTGGTCTGTCAGAACCTTTACTGGGTGTTCAGCGCTGCACAAGTATCTGCGCCAATGCTTCAGTGTCTTCATTATAGCTAGCATCTCCTTGTCATATATTGGGTAGTTCCCTTCAGCTGGTAGCATCTTCTTGGAGTAATATGCTACAGGATGTAGCATACCATCCCCTCCTTCCTGAAGAAGGACCCCACCTACCACAATGTTGGACGCATCCGTTTTCAGCACAAAAGGTTTAGCTGGGTCAGGCATGGCAAGCACTGGGGCAGACGTAAAAGCTTTCCTCAGAGTCACAAACGCGGAGGTGCACTCATCAGACCAGACAAACTGGACCTTGTCAGAGCAGAGGCGGGTTAGGGGCAATGTAATCTGAGAAAAATTTTGGATGAAATCCCGGCAGTAGTTTGCTAGCCCTAGGAAACTTCTGACATCCTTCCTGCACTTGGGGACTGGCCAGGTTGTGATTGCCTCTACTTTATCCTGCGCCATAGCAAACCTGCCAGTCTTCACAATGTATCCCAGGAATTTGACCTTGGGCTGAAAGAACTCGCATTTCTTTAGCTTGGCGTGTAGGTTGGCCTGTGAGAGTTTGTTCAGTATCAGGTTGAGGTGTTTGAGGTGTTCTTCATGTGATTTGCTGTATATGAGGATGTTGTCCAAATATGCCACACAGAATTGGTTAAGGTACTTGCCTAGGACTGAGTTGATCATCCTTTGGAAAGTACTTGGGGCGTTACACAACCCAAATGGCATCACTAGGTATTTGTACAACCTGTATCTGGTTTTGAAGGCCGTTTTGTATTTGTCTCCTTCCTTGACTCTGATTTGGTTGAAGGCGTCTCTCAGGTCAATCTTTGAGTACACCTGGGCTCCCGTCAATACGTCACAAAGGTTGTCGGCGTTGGGAATGGGGTAGCGGTTCTTTACAGTGATGTCATTCAGTTTCTGGTAGTTTACACAGGGGCGCATCCCGCCGTCTTTCTTCCCTACAAACAGCATGGGCAACAAGCAAGGGCTTTTAGACACCCGGATGAAACCCTTTTTTGTCATGTCCTCCAGGTAAGCCTTCAGTGCTACTTGTTTGCGGTGATTGCAGCTGTATATGGGGCCGTGGTGTGGTTGAGTCCCAGGTAGCAGGTCAATGGCATGGTCATAGATGGAGTGGCTGGGGAGCTGGGTTGCTGCTTCCTCACTGAAGACGTGGCCCCACTTCTCTAAGGGGCCAGGTAGGCATCCCACGCTGGGTTCCAATCTCAGGGTCAGGAGTGTATTGGTTTTCTTGCTTGTTGGGCCCAACTAGAATGGTACCACATCAAATAAATTGTCTCCTTTCAAGGCAACTGTTTGATTTTGAAAGTTCAGAATAGTGCAGTGTCTTTGTGACCACAAGTCTCCAAGGATCAGGGGATGGGGAAGTCCCTTCAGGATGATGGGAAATGAAGGGTACAAGTTCTGCCCAATTTTCAGGGGCAATTTGGTAGCGCACCTGTAACCCAGGTCATGAGAACTGTTCCCCATGATTACTTTGACGCTTTCATTGGTGGCCTTCAGTCCAAGGTCCTCGGCAAGAGTGGCGTTGATGAAACTCTCTTCTGCTCCAGTGTCAATGAAGGCTCCCACAGTCTTGGATGTTGTGGGTGTCTTGGCTTCAACTTGGATAAACTCATAAGATTGAGTAGAGGTGTTTATTTGCGCCAAGAAAACTGGGGAGTTACTCTTCTTGGGGCAAGCCTTGGTAAGGTGCCTGGGTTCATGACAATAGAAACACAAGCCTTTGCGGTAGTGATGCTGTAGTTCATCTGGAGACATCCCAGGTCTGCTGGGTGTCTGGGCTCAATTCACGCGCTGGGTGGAGGAGGAGGTACCTTCTTGGTTGAGGCTCAACCCTCTGCACAAAAGGAGTAGTTCATCCAGTCCAAGTGTAGGTGGGTGGTGCTTGAGGAGCTCCTTCAGGGCCAGGCAGGCTTCTCTGTGGTACAGGATAGCTGATAACTTGTCCTCAAGTTGGGTTCTATCCTTCAACTTCAAAAACTCATTGGTGTAAGCTTGCAGAGTTTGTGGTCCTTGTCGGATGTCCAGTAGGCTGATTAAGGCGTGGTGGCGGGTATCTTGGTTGTTGCCTGTGGCCATCAGTTTGCTCTCAAATCTGGAGTAGTCTAGGCAGAACTTGACGTCCTTGGCAGTTGCTTTCCCAAACCAGTCCAGGGCATTGCCGGAGAGCATGGAGGCTACTCCAAGGACCTTCTCGGTGTCATTAGAGTAGGAGTTAGTGTTGGCCTGAAAATGGAGGCGGAGGACTGGCATTGCTCTTCTGGCTTCTTCCAGGGTGAGCTTCCCCATCTGGGGCATATCTACCTGGGTCGTGGTCTGGTTTACTATGACGTTCTGCACCTGCAAGTTTGGGGTCTTGGTCTTCTCCTTGCCAGGCGGTGTGTCTTTCTGTTTGGGGTTGGTTTGGTGTTGGGTCACTGCGGTGATCAGGTTGGTAGCTAACTTGTACGCATAGTAAGCTGAAATCAATAAAAATAGCATACAAGATGCCCCAAGAGTTAACAACATCTTGGGGCCCAGGTTACCGTGTTTGAGGTAGATCACCATAATGTCAGGGATCCAACCTGCGGGGGGTTCCTGAGGACTTGCGGGTGGACGGCCCGCGGGCCCAGCAGGGAGAGCCCACCACAGGATTGGGGCTAACTTTACAATATAAGATAACAATTTTCCAAGTATTGCCCAAGGTCCGGTTGTAGGCACCATGGAATCAATCAACCCAGTGAGGGTGATATACATCACCCCAAGTATCTGGGTGGAGGTGGATTCATCAGCGGCAACAGAATCTTGCGGGCGGTTGGGCCGCAGGGTGTGGGGCGGCGTCATTGGAACTAAATAGGCGGGCAGGAAATTATACTTGTCTTGGAATAGCAGAGGAGGTCTGGTGATTTTGATGCCTTCTCTGTATACGGTCTCAGTCTCTCTAGTTCTAGCTTCAGGGTCGTGGATAAGGATTTCCTCCAGAGTAAACTCCAAATATGCTGGGTTGGGTGGGTACTTGGTAAAATGTACTGGGCCAAAGGGAGCTCCTAGTGGACGGTAAAGTTTGGGCGGCTGGTCCGCGGTTTCTTGGGTTATGTGGACACGGGGGACAGGGCCGCAAGGAGTAGACTGAAGATGAAATAAAACTAATAACAAGTATGGTATGATCTGGTTGAACCAAAGGTTCATGTCACTTTATTGCAAGGATGGTGATGGGCATCTTCCTGGTGGCCCAGGGTATAAGTATGCCCATCTGTCATGGTAAAACTTTCAAAGATTTTCATGGCCTGGGTTTTCCCCTCTACTAGGTCCTCACAGCCCTCGGTGGCAACAATTGTGGGGGTTATTTCATTGGCTGACTTGCCACTAGAGCACTCCAATTCTTCAACCAGGTCACGGGACGGGTCATCTCTGGGTGGCCTGTTTCTTGTGAAAGGTATCTTTGTTTCTTCTTCTGATGTGGCCCAGGTTGTTCTGGGGTCTGTGGCTAACCTGGCCCGTTGATTGGTTGGGTTAACAGGAACCCCTAGCGCGGGGGGCATCATTGTAGGCAAACTTGGTTCATCAAACTTCAGGAGATTCTCTGAAGTCAAATCCGATCCTGATTTGATCCCCGAAAACTGCGGGGCTGGCGGCCCGCAAGATGCCAGGGTTTGACTCCCATAGTTGAGGTCTTTTGATTATCATAGTTGACAGGAGTTTGTCACTTGTGACAATTTGCATCACATGACAGGCTGACCAGGCTTTGATTGGATGACAGAGAATTTTTTTTAATCCAAACCAGGGGGACTGAAAGGTTTTGAACTAATTTCCGCAGCTTCATCTGATTGGCCAGAGGTAGTCCCAGGTATTTGTGAATTATTTAACTTCATGGGCACCAATGTGGCCTCGCTTGATTGGCTGCTTCTGATGGTTTTCAATAATGGTCAATACCAGGCTAGCAAATAGTCTAAATTCATCAGGGTTTCTTCCAAGGAAGAAATGGTGGAGGCTGGAACATCCACAGGGTATGCAAATACAAATCTTTCATCCACAGTGTGGGCTAAATCTTTGAGCGAGTTGAGTGGTTTAGCTGGGCTATGAGTGGATTTCTTTATATGACAGGGAAAAACATTCCTATCCAAGGCCAAAGGGGGCAGTGGATTACAAAATGTGCATATGTGACTGCATATGCAAACACGAGATGCAGGGTGATATATCTATAATTCAGAGGATATCCTAAACTGCCTGGATAGTTATAAATCCAATCCATGCCCCTAAGGGGTGAATACCTAAAGGCATAATCCATAAGTCTAACTGATTAGAGATTAAGGAGTTGCAATCAGTTAATGTTCCATAAGACAAGGATTAATTGATTAACAGTAATCACAAGCACGCTTTCTTCTCCCAGAGAATGGAAGGGTGGTAATGATATGTAGCTCACCCATGAAAGCTCCAAGAATATTTCTGAATCTGATCCACGCTTTGGAGTGATATTCTTTCTACAGCATCAGTGGTCTGTCTGCATGAGTGATGGGTGATACCGGCAGGAGCTGCTGTGGATGGGTCGATGAATGTAGCCCTGCCAAACCATTTCAGGATGATGACCCTGGGTGGACCTGCCAATTAAGATATTGGGTTTTATAGATCTGAATCTCTGGCCAGCTGGACGGGATTGAAGCCAAAAGGAAAAATAGTTTACTAGCAGAGAAGGTATTTCTCTCAAAGATGAAGTGTGTTGAGTAGTAGATAAAGTATGGGTAGCAAGCTGTGACCAACACAGCCTACAGCTCAGACTGCAAGAGCCTGGAATAGATGTAAAATTCAAGCCAATACCATATACCTCACAAGGGCATTGTAACACAGACCATCTTAAAGCTGATGCATCATGATTACTTTCACTTGTGCAAAGCTAACAGGTATAGATGGAATACTGGGATTCATAACCAAGGCTGCTTGGGACAAATAAAGGACCCAAGTTTCAGATTTCCTGGGAGCTAACAGACTATACCTTCCAGTACCCCCAGAGGAAGAGGCTGTAACATGTCTGAAAGCTCCCGCCTGGGGACATTTTTCTTGGAGAATGGATTTTAAGGCTATCAATAACAGTGGCACTGGAACCAAACTTTTAGTTCAATCTCCTGCTAGGAAAAACATCAGCTTCCAAACGAACCTCCCCAGAGACACTATTGGCATGGACAAAACTAAGGCCCCATTTTAGCTATCAAAGCCTCTTTCTGGTTCTAATAAGGTTACCGTCCGCTTAAAAATATCCCCTTTCTTGTTTGACATGCTTCCCGAGCTATTTTCAAGGAATCCTATCTATGGCATAAACCATATATATGTTGGTTGAATATTATTGATAAAGCTTATCAGGTTTAAGTTTAGTAGCAATAGGGGACAATTTGTCGTCCCTGTGAGTGTATTCAAGTATGGTTGCATTTGACCCAAGCATAAATGCTGGGATAGCTTGAGCCAAGTCCATTTATTATTGCTGGAGCTGCTATAGATAATCGATCTACATTTGATAGATATCTGCTGGGGGACTTACATTATCAACGATGGGTTCCAGTAAAGGGTATCAGAAAGAGTGCCGCCTTTGACATGGCCTGAGAAACTTGGGTACTTTATAAACTGATCTACCGGCAAGAAATACTTGCTATACTTTGATTTTTAAATAATAAAAACTCAAATGGCTATTTCTACAATATTTTTCTTGGAAGGATACCAACATTGAACGTGGGATCCTTACAGTAATGTTGGTGGAAATATCATTGGGAATGTGATGTTATTGATGGATTGGTGATCCAGCATTTTAATTTAGTAAAAGCACAAGGGACCGTTTCGGGGTTGGAAGTTGTCCAGGTAACATTATTGGTATCAGTGAGCGAAGCTACGGTTGTAAAAAGGTGCCTTTTAGAGCATCGTGTACCCAATAGCTGAAGGAAGCTGAGCTCATGATGCAGATTAAGCCTGATGGGCTTTGCAAATTGGGGGCCATCCTTGGACCGGACTGAAAAACATCAGTATGACTTGGATTGCTACTAAAACAGATTTCATTTCTTAAATAATTAAAAGGCAAGCATGGATAAAGAAATCCTTCGTTTACATAGCATGCGGGGTGAAAACATGAGCCTATTGGACTAAAAGAAGAAAGGCTACATGATTAGAGGTAGCAGTATTGTGTTGACGATCCAGATTATTGGCCACTGCATTATTAAAGTAAGGCGTTTAACTTGAATTTGAGTTTATTGATGTTATCTGATCAGTGAAGTACCACTTCATAACATCGTGCTTTAAAATTGAAGCTCTTCTAAGGTGTTGAACTCGGGTTAAGCTTGCTATTAACATAAAGGGTTGAGAAGTATATGAGATCTATTGTAAGCCCAATAAGAACTAGTCTTCCAAAGATAACAAATAATTATCAAGAATAGGTTAGCCTGAGAGCGTCTATGGCGTAAATAATAAACAATAGAGAAATACAAACTTGAGGAGTGTGCAAAAAAGAGCCCTTAAAATCCCCAGGGGCTGCCACACCAATAGTACAACTACAAGGGATTCCAGACGGCAATAAGGCTGTTGTATTTTCTAAAATAAAGTAGGGCCAGCAAAGAGAAGAGGGGAGATCTAGTGGAAGTGACTGGGTATGTACTCTGTTTTTGGTGGATCGCATAAACCTTCCTTCTTCCACCCCACCATTAGCGTACTCATCTAGATAAAGAATAAGCCTTAAACCCAAGAGACAATTCACAAACAAAGGGAAGAATAATAGATCTAAACTCTTGAATGATAAAAAATATGCTTACAGCTATTGAAAGGGGGATGCGAGTAGCAAACGGTTTTTGAGGGACGATGAGACGTTCGTAGAATTTGAGTTTACTATCGCGGGAAGTGGATTTATACCATGCCTTCCATTCGGAAACACTACTTTCGCTAGTGGGTTGTTCTGGTGGGCACTTCTGGTTCGACTTGATGCTTATGTTCATTGGAAAGTATTTGTTGATCCGGTGGGAAAATTTTAAAACGTGTGTTTTCAAGGGATTTATGATGCGTGTTAGGACAGCGGGGGATTTTTGGGACGGTTTCCTAGGTTCTTGCAATGGCGTTAGGGTATATTGGGGATGTATAGTTACCTATGTGGTTGTTTTTAACTATACATTTGTCTTTAAGTTCGGACCTTGTGCCGTCGTAAATCATGCTAGAGAGTTTGATTTTGAGCATCGCGAATTGAAATTCAATTTAAGCCTAAATGATTGCAGGGTGGATTCTGAAGGCTGGCATTTAAATATAGGACACCTCAAAGGAGCATGATTTTAAAAGATGACTGAAAACAGTCTAAGCCCATAAAAGGAAAGCAAATAATATCATGCCTATGAGTTATCACATGTGTTGTCATAAATGATTATAAATTCAATGGTAACATTAGCGATTGGACTCAAGTGCTTGGAGTACAATTTTCAACCAACCAGATAGAAATGCTAATCTAAATTGAATGGATGCAATCAAAATCATGGAGCCCTTCTCCAGTCTCGAACCTCAACCTCCATTCCAAAAACAGGTTTTTAAACAAGTGCAATTTATATCAGGGCTCTTATAGGAACAATGCTGCAATAACTGTTGAAGATGTCATATTCATGGGCAGTGCCCTTGTGCTGAGAGTACTATACAACAGTGTTTCATAAATCTAAAATGCTCCCATCTGGGTCTACGTTGGCCCAGCTCCGGTTAAACAAATATGTTAAACAAATATAAAAGAAACTTATGCAAGCCTTTAAAAAGTTAAAATTACGTCAAAAAACGAAATTGCATTATCGATCGGACTACTAAACCCCACCAACTCCCATAAATTCTAGTATTAATACATTTTTTACTAACTTTTTCTTTGAAGCAAAAGTAACATCGATCCTCTTTATATTTCATTCCTTGCTGTGTCGAATTCATCTTCTGTGCAACCATCAGAAATGTGATTCTAAATAACAATCCAATACAGCTTGCTTTTTATCGTTAAAGCTCTGCTGATGTGCTCCCCTGATTCTTAATTGTTTTGACGTTTATGCACGCTATTCTAAAGAAGCTTTATGACTAGGCTTCGGAAAAACCAACTGTCCTAATAAATTCTAGATTAAACTACCCCTTAATAAAACAATACAATCATTTTTCTATACTCTAATCTTGATGTCATTATTGGGTTCCTGAAACCCAACATTCAAAAAATTATGTTTATTAAAGATTTATATTTGCGAGCATCATTTAGAGGTCGGATCCATACTTTTAACCGTATTCACTACATTTAATTTAGAGTTTATATTCAAGGTGTCTATTGGGATGCCTTACCCAGTCGAGGCCGCTGGATCTGGACTATTGATTCGATATGGTAAAATGGCTGCTTCAATTAACTTAATAAATTCTGCGGTGCAATATAAATTTTTGAAAAATTCCTAGACGATGTTTATCGTAAAGTCGAGTAACTTAAAGCTGTCCCACATTTCCAATGCTTCTTATTCAATAAAGCTGGAAAATATAACCTTCCTTCTCCCAACGTACATACAACCTCTAGCCTGCTTCAACTTCTAACTGTAGGCTGAGAGAACAAATCAATGAGATCAAGTGAATATCAGCAGCTATAAAATAAAGTTAAACGGTGGAATTATATAGCATGCGTAGCAATAAAGAGTTTACAAGCAATGTTACAGGCAAGTTGATGACTCTAGGCTCAGCAGCATAGCAACGATTGATGACGCCATAATTCGGTATGGGTCCCAAAATCCATGTCATCACCAGCATTCTGCGCTGTAACTTTAAGTCCCAGTCATATTGAGGCACAGCTTACAAGCTATCACAGAAGTGAGATCATATTATCCAAGTATGTCGTACCATATCATTGGCATAACTCAATCATCCTGGTACCAGATGACATCCCAGCACAGCTATGAAATCATACTATCGAGATGGATTATGCATAAAGTTTTCATATCGCGATACCCATATGCAATCATGCCATCCAAGCAATTGCGTGGAGGGATCCAGAAGGCTGGCGGATGAACGTCAAAGACCTGTTACCGTGGTGCTTTGAAGCTCATCGTTTGGCTGCGAATAAATCCACAAACTGAGACCTCTCCAGCCATTATACATCCCGATATCCAAATGTCACCACCCATCCACAAGCAGCTCAGCCCAAGTTTTTCATGCCTGGGGAAACATCCCCAAACAAACTTTAAAGCTGGCCCCTTAAAGCCAAGGGGAATAAAGTGCCCGATCTGCCACATGTATCATGACCAATCATATCATGATACATGCTATGATAGTCCCTATGCTATTTATATAAGTGTGTAGGGAGTGTCCAGTCCATCAAAGGGCTAAATTTATCTTTCTGTCCATAACTTATCGTTTAATAAGTCTAACGATTTTATTAATATATCCATTTTCTTGGCAACTGCTATTTTATTAAAAGTACATCTTTAAATATCAAACTTAATAAGTTAACTGTATAGCAACCAAGGGTCCCACAACAGCTGTAACAGGAATCATATCTCCTAGGGGGTGCTCCATGGCTTAACCCACAATGGATCAAATATACATGTCTTGCTCATTTATCAGTTCATTGACTAATAATATTTCCATACCAACCCCAAATAATGATGATACTCTCTCCACATATGATATAAAGGCTGTTTATACCACTATAAAGGTTTGATTACTGGAAATAATAAATATAACATGTCCTGTTCATCTCTCTCTTCTGTTGTATTTTTCAACTTACTGGACCAAATAGGCTTGGCTACAGCATAATCATGCCAAGCAAGGTACCCAACCTACTTGTCATGGGCTTAGCTTTTCTGGGGGTGGCTAGGCCAAAGCACTGCCACCCAGAAAAACAGGCTCCAAAGCTCGGTTTGCAGTGATTGTAGATTTAAATCTAACAATCAATTTCAAGTGGGCTGTGGCAAGAAGAATTGAGTCCAAGTGGGGCACAAATGTTTCACACTCAATTTTTTCACCTATAGTTCTTTGGGCTTCAAACCAAAGCCCCCAAGAGAAAGAGGTAACAGCTTACAGAACCACCATTAGAGGTATCTGTAGGATGATAAAATACCAAACACAAGGATGTCACCCCATCAAGGTATATCCCAAAGGCTTTAAGCAACACAAACTTTAACAAACTACCTTATCAGGTTAATATTTTTAGTTCAATAAAATATTTTCCCTCACAATACATTTATTGCAATACCCTGCCTTAAGGTTTTTACTAATCAGATCTTTAAGCTCTGCATCTTTTCCCATGAAATTCTGGGAATCTGTAAGAGAGGGGGTAAAGCTAACTAAGTTTGGCTCCCATCCTGGTGATACAAACCACCAAGATGCCACCCAGTGAATCCCTGGAAAGGCCATTCTGAAAGGTGATGAGAGGGAGGACACTGGGGACAATTGGGAGAAATAGGCATTCAATCCTATCAACACCACATCAGTAAGCAGCCAGGGGGCGTGCGCAGGGGAACAACCCAGGGTTTCAGACAACTTCTAAAGAGCAGATGGCTCCTCCTTCAACAAAGGCTGGAGAGAATTGAGAGTTTTCTCAATAGAATAGGAAACCAGGTCTGGATTAGGGAGGTAAAAGTTTAGGCCGTCACAGGTAAGACTTTTGACCAGAATCTATCCAGAGGAGAGAAGGTTGGCGGTCCTACCTGGGAGGTCAACCAGCAAGTGTAGGAGCCTAGTGGAATTATCTCCCACAAGGTGGGCATAAGAGAAAATTTGGGTCCAGAAATTAGGAGAGGTGGTCCATATGAACAACAGTACCCAGGCCAAAGAAAACACAACAAATTTCAAGACTGAGAGTATCATTTTAGGAGACTCCACCCAATTTTGGAATTTATAAGTATGTGTCACAAGTGACAAAATTCTGCTATCAATTGGCAAGAAAAAGTCCCAATTTCAAGACTTGAACATCATACCCCTGTAGGCTACCAGCCTATGTTTTTTTGGGCTCAAATCAGAGATAGATTTGACTTCAGAGAAACCTCTGAAACTCACCAGTGAAGTACCTTCTACACTCAAACCCTACCCTGTGGGGAAACCCATGTGAGAGATCCATGTCAACCCAGTCAAACTTATCATTTTCATTCCCTGACTGACTCTTACTACTGGAACCTTCATGGGAGAAAGCTTCAGCAAGCTTTTCCTCCAAGGAGGCAATTTTATGTGACAACACTTTGTTGTCATCACATCATCTGGCCATAATCTCAACGCTTTTTCCCTCCCTTGCCTTGAGAGCTTCAATCTCACAGTTTGCCTTAACTTTTACATGTTATAGAATTTTGTCAAACCCTACCAGTAAGTTCCACAAATCTCAAGCATAAATTCCATTCCCTTGTGCAGGGGTTCCTTCCTTGGCAAAATAGTCTGTATAAAATTGTTTGAAAGCTGCTTTGGCCTTCACTAATGACTCCTTGGGCAAAGACTTTTTAACCTCCAGACTCTCCCAGGCCTCTTTAAGAGCCTTCAGGATTTTTTCTAGTGGCAGCAGTTTATACTTGGAGAACCCCAAACTTAGCTCTTTCAAATGATAATAAATGTTGTGACCTGAGGCGCGGCACAGATACCCAACGGGGAATCTAAACCTTAGGATTGGATTTGTACTAAGTCTTGGTTAGAATGGCAGGGAAGGCTATGCAATTACCTAGTGGCCCTGATTGAATAATATCTGCTAGACGTGGCTAGATAGGCGCCAAAGTATGTGAAGACACAAAGACAAAAATGTGAATAGAACTTAATTTTTATTGGTGAATATTAAATGAAATATATACGGTGTAGCTTTACCACAAAAAAGTACATAGCCAGTAGGATCACTTGCCACCAGCATGAGTGGGGCAAGTGAGTTGAGCAGAATAAGGAAACCAAACAATTGTATTTCCCAATTTGGAGCCAGACTCAGTTCAAAGGGAAAAAGCAAAAGAGAGAGATTTGTCCTCAAAATAACCCATTGAAGGCAAAATCAAAACACAGAGAATGGCGGTATTCACAACATTGCCCCCCTCTAGATTGGCCTTAAGGGGGTGGTACTTGCGGAGTACTTGGCATGTACTCAGGCAAACAGTTGACCACTAGAGAGGAGTTTCACAGTGTACTCTTACCCTTGCTTGAAAGTCACTTCTAGAGGTCCAACCCACAACATATCTAACTTGTGAGTGTGTCCTCCTACTCTATGCTGATAGTAGAGAATGTGGTCCCCAATATTGAACTCAGACAAGGGAGAGCATCCAGAATTGTCAGGAGAGAGCTCAAGCATCTTGGTCTTGTACACAGAAGTTTAGGCAGTAGCCTGAATACCAATTATACAGTTGACTAGATCTTTGATATGGCCTTCAGGGTTCATAGCCTTGTCAGAGGAGATTAGGCCCCCCAGGAGCAACGGAGTGGTGGCCTCACAACCATACAGCATATCAAAGGGGGAATACCCAGTGACATAATGTTTTCTAAGGCAATATGCAAAAAGAGCAGCAGGTAAGTATAGATCCCAATTTCAGCATCAGAGTAAGTGAGTTTCCTCATGATAGAAACCAGAGCCAAATTTGCACCCTCAACTGCCCCATTGGTAAAAGGATTATAGGGGGCAGAGAAAGACTGGTGAGATTCCAAGGCCTCAACAACAGAGGTTATCAAATTGG
Source organism: Entomophthora muscae (assembly GCA_014839935.2). Lineage (NCBI taxonomy): Eukaryota > Fungi > Entomophthoromycota > Entomophthoromycetes > Entomophthorales > Entomophthoraceae > Entomophthora > Entomophthora muscae. Next base: position 43,760 of record QTSX02005249.1, on the reverse strand, counting down.
CGTTGAAGTTAGTCCCATTTTCAGAAAACAACACTTGAGGGCAGCCATGGCGTTAGAATCCGTCTTGCAACAGAAAAGCAGAAGTTGTCTTAGCAGTGATGTCCTTAGTAGGGCGAGCTTCTACCCACTTGCTAAAATGATCAACAGCAATTAGTATAAAGCGCAACAAGAGTGAGAGAGGGGGAGAGGCCCCACAGCTTCAATGCTGACAGTATGAAATGTGTGTTGAGGGGGGACTAGCTTGAACTAGTGTGAGGCAGCTCAAGGTTGCTGGGGCTGGCAATTGTGGCAACTAGCAATGACATCTGGAATCAGCAGGCAAAATTTCTCCCAGAAATAGTTTTTCTGGAGCCATTCATAGGTCTTGGCAATGCCTCCATGTCCCATCTCCTTATGAGCTTGAAGCACCAACAAAAGGCAAAGACTAGGCTGCACATAAGGTAGGTAGCAGTCCTGTACTTTCTTGAAAAGCTGGTTGTAACAAATGAGTGTGTCTTCAGATAGCTTGGATAGGACAATACAAAATTCTTCTGTCTTGTTCTCCCAGGAGGAAGAATATTCAATTAGTTCATATAGTTGATCAGCCTCAGCAGAGTGTAGCGCAAGGATGGGCATTTGGACAATCCATCAGCGTTTTGATGTTGAATCCCGGGACGGTATAGCACAGTAAAGTTGTAGCCTTGCAGGCAGAGAGCCCATCTAGCCAGTTGTTCTTATGGCTCCTTAAGTTATTGCAATCACTTAAGCAAAGCATGGTCAGTGACCACTGTGAAATGGGTGCCATACACATAGTGGTGGAACTGCTTGACAGCATGCAGCAAAGCAAGGCACTCTTTTTCTGTTACACTGTAATTCTTCTCATGCTTATTCAGGACACAAGAGGTATAAGCCACAGGGTGATCCATACCTTCATAATCCAATTGAGCCAAGATAGCTCCAGTGGCCAGGTCATTAGCATCAGTATATAGGATGAATTTCTTATTGTAGTCAGGATATACTAGGATGTGAGCCTCTTTGAGTTTTTGTTTGAGAGTTTCAAAGGCCTGTTGCTGGCTGGCTGGCAGTCCATATGAAAGGGACATTACACAACAGTTGGACTAAAGGTTTGCTAGTGTTGGCAAAGCCAGGGATAAAATGTCTGTAGTAAACCATCATTCCAGAAAGACTTTAACTTCTTGCAGGTTGGTGGGCGGAAGCATTTTGTCAATGGCCTCAACTTTCTTGGCCATGGGACAATTTCCGTCTGGGTCACCTCATGACCCAAGAATTCAAGGCGTTCCTTGCAGAAAGCACACTTCAATGGTTTCAACTTAAGGCCAGCCTCTCAAATCTTTATGAACACTTTCTTGAGGTGAGCCAGGTGATCTGTAAAGGTAGTAATAAGGAGCGCCTTTTTGGGAAAGCTTCAAATATAAAAGTGGGAAGAGAAGAAGTATATTTTATGGGATGATACTTTAGACTTATATAGATTTAGCTGTGGCAGGGATATTAGTTGGACCAAACCCAGGGGCTGGTCATGTGCTGGATGAGTTCAAGTCATTGGATACCTGGACAGTCATGTGATATTGGTTTGTTGCCATTTCTGGTATGTTAAATGGTATATTGGAAAGACACCAAATCAGGCAATGACAGGATGTTAGGTGTGATGGCAATAGCCAGAATACTCATACATCCAGACCCTCAACACACCCCTCCCTTAAGGGGTTACTTGGGTACATCAGGAGGGGGCTTTGTCTTGACGGCTGCCACCTGATGTTCCTGGAGTTGTTTACTAGTGGGCACCAACTGGGTCAAGTGTTCTCCTTTGCTAGGGCGGAGGCAAGATCTGTGGTACTTTTTGGTGATGGGCTCTTTGGCACCCTGGAACTTAACCAGGTAGGTGTTCCTGTCTGGTCGGTATCTGATGATTCTTGCTGGTCCCCTGTGTACTGAGTCTAGTTTCTTTCTGTTCCTGGCTAGGACCCAGACAGGGGAGTTGATGGGGAGTGGGTCCTCTGTTGAGGTCACCTTTTGAGTTTTGAGTTTCTTTATTTCAGCCAGTTTGGCTTTGAGGTGTATGTGTTGTAGAGCTGGTTCCTGTTCTACTGTGGGAGGTTGCCCTGGGGGGATCTTTACATATGGTTGGTTATAGCGGGTGACTATTTCTGGCTTGTACCCATATTTTAGTTCAAACAGTGAGTAGCCTGTCCCTTGATTGGTACAAACCTGGAATACTAGTAATGCATGTTTCACATAGAGCGGCCATGTGTCTTTGGCTTTTCCATCCATTATTTTCTCCAGGGTTCTGATAAGGCTGCCGTTCAGGTGTTCAACTCTGCCGTTGGCCTGTGGCCTGTAGGGCAAGGTTGTGGAGTGTTTGATGTTCTTTTTTTTAGATTGTCATTTACTATGTGGCCTGTTAGCTCTTTTGCTCCATCTTTTATGATGTAGTCTGGAGTGCCGTAGTCCGCTATGATTGCTTTATTGATGAATCAATTTATTGTTTCCGCCTTGTGATCTTTTGTTGCCCAGCAGATGGGCCAACATGTGGCAAAGTTAATGGCTACAATTTGGAAACATTGATTTGTTTTGGTTTCTAGGAAGGGTCCCACTACATCCACTCCCCAAACCTTAAATGGTTTGGGGTCAGGTACTGGGTTAACTGTTGGCTGTGGCGCCTTGGTGCTAGCATATTTTTCACATACTTGCACTTTTTTAGAACATCAATTATGTCTTGCTTCAGGTTGGGCCACCATACTATCTCTTTAATGTGAGATATAGGTTGTTAGCCTTTATGTGTCCTAGCAGACAGTGGTGTCTTAGTATAGTGTTGACTCTTTGTGCAAGTGGGATGTATGGAATGTGTTTATCTTTGATGATTTGGTATACTGTGCCATTTGATATGTGGAAATGTTTTTCATTCCTTACTAGTGTATCATGAGTTAGTTGATGTGTGGAGGGATCCTTTCCTTTTGTCTTGTAATCAGTGTTGTATAGGTTGAGCTAGTCAGGGTCCAGGTGATCAGGGTGATCCTCTCTTGGCTGTCATAGCCTAGAGAGAGCATCAGCTGTGACCAGCTCTGCCCCCTTTTTGTATTGGATGTCCAGGTTAAGCTGTTCCAGCAAGGACATCCATTTGGCTTGGCGCCGCGCAAGTGCGTTCTGAGTTTTGAAATAGATTAAGGATTTGTGATCAGTTAGCACTTGGACATTTTAAGTGTCCTTCCAGATAACATCTCCATTTCTTGCATGCGTGATATATTGCTAGCAATTCTTTATTGTGTATTGGGTACCTTTGCTCAGTGTTTTTTAGTTTTCTGCTTTTGTAACATACTGGCAGGAAGTCTTGCTGCCCTGGCTGGCAGATACGTAGGACTGCGCCAATGGCGGTATCACTAGCGTCTGACTCAAGCTCGTAGCACATGTTGTTATTGGGGTATGGCAAGATTGGTTCTTTGATCAAAGCTTGTTTTAATAGCTGGAAATTCTTGTCACATTCTGGAGTTCAGATGAATTTCTTTTTGGCATTACCTTTGGTTAGGTCATTGATTGGTGTGGTGAGCTTTCTGCAGTCTTTGATGTATTTCCTTAGGTAAGCTACCATACCAAGAAAGCATCTAACTTGTTTCATGGAGGTGGGGCATTGCATGTTATTTATAGCTTTTATTTTATCTGGGTCTGCTTTGATGCCACCGTTGGAGACAATGTGGCCCAAGAACAAGAGTTCCTTTTCCATAAATTGGCACTTACTAGGCTTAGCGTATAGTTTGTGCTTTGCGAGTCAATTGAGTGTCTTGCAGACATGCGTGAGGTGTTCCTATTTTGTTTTTGAAAATATGATGATGTTGTTGAGGTAACATAATGTGTTTGAGAGACCTTTTAGCGCTTGGTTCATCATGGTGACAAACGTTGCAGGAGCGTTGGTCATCCCAAAGTTCATTACTTTATATTTAAACAACCCAAATTGCGTGCAGAACGCAGTCTTTGGTATGTCCTTCTCTTTGACTTCAACTTGGTTATAAACAGATGTGAGGTCAATTTTTGAGAAATTTTTTGCTCTGGAGAGCCTTGCAAATAGGTCTTCTATGAGGGAAAGTGGGTATTTATTCTTTACTGTACTTGCATTTAGTGCTCTGTAGTCAGTAACTAAGCAAAGGGATCCTTCTTTCTTCTTTATGAAGAAAACTGCTGCCCTCACAGGGATTCAGATGGGAAAATGAATCCTTTGGCTAGATTGTCCTCAATGTGGGTTTTAAGTGTTTGGGTCTCCATGGGGAAGAGTCTGTAGAGGGGTTCAGGTTTGGGCATGGCTTTACATAAGTTGATGCCATGTTTGACCTCTTGTTTGGGGGGCAACTCTGTGAGTTCTTCCTTGAATACATGAGCGTATTCATTTAGGAGTGCCACAAGTTCTGGGCATTGGATCTTTTGTGTTTATATATTATTAAATTTGGAGTACTCATTATGTGAAAGGTACTGTCTTTGGTTAGATGTTCCAAGTCATATTAATTTATAACTTGGAAAACAAAAACCATGACAATAAAACCTAATGTAGTCAATTTCAACATTCTCAAAGAACCCAACAACCTAATTCTAAGAGACACAGTATTTGTCCAACATACGCTGGGATTCACTCAGGTGAGCCAGTCTATGCCTGCTACAATGTTTTAGTTTATGTTGTTCATGAAAAGTCCTTTGATGGAAGTTTGTATGCCTTGGAGGTCAATTCTGAAGGGATTTGTTTCTCCTTTGAGTAGAACTTTTGATTTGTCTGCCATCTTGGTGTATTTGAAGTTGGATTTGACAACTGGTATTTTGTACTTGGTTGCAAAAGGTTTGCTAACCATAGTGTGTTGTACACCAGAGTTGAATAAAATTTTATGTGTATGTGATTTGTAAGTTCATGGATAGACAAGAAGTTGTGAGCAATCTTTAATTTTTACGTTCATAAAAATGGAGGATTGCGGGACACAGGGGATGCAAGCAGCAAAGTTTGTGCCTTGGTACTTCTTCTTGTCAAGTTGGGGGGAGACATGGGCACTTAATACTGTTCCCCCTTCTCTTTTCCCTGTTCCTCTGTTTTGAGACCTTTGAGGTCAGAGAATGTGGGGTCAGATTTGTAGCGGGTTGCTACTTCAGCGTTGTTAACTTTGGCAGTGTCCTCTTTCTTGGGACAGGAGCAGTTTGCACTTTGGCTACAATTGTCATTGATACAATTAGAGTTGCTGTTGTTATGGTTGGTGTTTTGGCGTATATTGCCATTGGCGTTTTCTCTGCCATTGCTGTTTGAGGAGCAGTTGCTGTTGTGTGCAGCATATTCCATATTGGCGCGTTTTCAGCGCGCTTGGCTTCAGCAATGAGCGTGGGCATGGAGGTATTTGCTTCTGGGCAGATGAGGGCAGCAACAGAGGGTTTTATTCTGTTAATGAATGAGGCTCTAGTGTGTACGTTGTCAGCTTGTGCTGGGTTTTGAATTTTGCAACAGATTTCCCCAAATTTGTTGGCGTAGGCTGCAATAGTGGTCTTCTGAGGAAGAGCACTGAGCTGTATTGCAATATCTTGAAGAGATTTGGTGACATGGAAATTGTGGGTGATGTTGGCTTTGAACTCTTCCCAGTTGTCAAGCTAGTCGTTGGTTTTTGAGCCAACTCAAGTGGCAAACCAGTTAGCTGCGGCCTCGTACAGGCGCTTGCTGGCTTCCTGGACTCATTTCTTGTGAGGGATGCGGCTGGCGCGGAGTTTAGCAGCTGTGTGATCTAGCCAGTTGATGATGTTTTCTTTGTTTTTATCAAATAACTTGTCAATACCAATGTATTTGGTGTTGGCAACTTCACCTGTGATAGGTGGTATTGCGTTTGTTTGTGGTTGAAGAGAGCAACTGTATTGAATGATCTTGGCGCATGCTTTGGGCATGACCAGTCCTTCAAATACAGTGCATCCACTAGGTATATCCTCATTAATGTTGTGGGCGCAGAAGTACGTTTTCCAGGTATCCTGGGATGTGGCCTGGTTGAGTACATGAGCAAAGGTGGGTGGGTTTTGGTCAGTCATTTTCTCTCTTATGGGCGTGGTCAAAAAACTGTAGCTGCTACCAGTGATAAGGAGCGCCTTTTGGGGAAGCTTCAAATATGGAATTAAGAAAGAAGAGAAGTATATTTTATTGGATAATACTTTAGACTTATATAGACTTGACTGTGGCAGGGATTTAATTAGATTGAACCTAGGGGTTGGTCATGTGCTAGATGGGTTCAAGCCACTGGATACTTGGACAGTCAGGTGATATTGCTTGGTTACCATTCTTGGTATGTCAAACGGTATAATGGAAGGGGACTAAATCAGGCAATGGCTGGATGTTAAGTAGGTTGGCAGTAGCCAGAATCCTTGTACATCCAGATCCTTGACAATGTAAACAATTCTGGTTCATAAATTCTTTTGCTTGTACACAGAGTTAATTGATTATATCAGCTTTGCTAATAATTAAGGCTATATAGAAGTGCATAATCATTAATTGTGATGCACCTATATTATGCTTAAGATAATTAAATAAACCTGCACTTCCTAACCAAAATGGAAGGTGCTTTCTACCTGCACCTAAATGACTATGCAGTGAATATGAATGACTGTGCTAACACTTGCATTCTATTATGAAAATTTTGGCTCCAAAGTGCCTGGACTGAATACACAATAATTCCCACCTTAAATAACAACTTCTATATAACTCTTCACTTTATTCAAACAATAAACAGAAAATTTTACATACATTACTTGATTACATTGACTAAATTTAGATGTTACCTCTATAGAAGAATATAAAGACTCACAGTTTTAATATCAGTAACTGATTGTGGATTAAGTCTTCAGCATACTCTACCATTTAGCAAGCCATTAACCAAACAAGTACTTCCTGTCACCATCACATCAAGGACTAGAAGACTAAGTACAGTTAAAACCTTAATCCAGAAGTTAAGAGATGTCAAAAGGCCTTTGGGCTGTAAATTTCTGACATTGTAATTTTTTGGATATCAAAACAAGTAAATGCTATCTTTTGGGTTAAAGTCTATTGAGAGAATAAACTCTGTTGGTTTGAAATGTTTGTTTATCAATAAATATTGTGAAAATTCAACTATTATTTATGTGATTTTAATAATAACTTTTTTTTTACTAGAAACTCTTTAAAGCAACTAGAAAAAATAATTTAAGGGCTCAGCCCTCTAACCCATATATCACACATATATAAATGTTTTTATGGGCCAAAATATCATTTTTAAAATTGATAAGTAATCTCTGTCTTAACTAGCCTGATTCACTATTTTTTGCTAAGCAGAAATAAATAGGTATGGTGATGTGGGTTCATACAACAAGACCAAAGGCCACAGATTAATCTAATTTGAGTAAAATAACATATAATCACAAACAGAAAATTAAGGCATTTTATCAATATAAATAGAGAGCCAGTTTTGATAATCAATGGGCTATTTAAAGTTAAATATCAGCTTTGCTTAAAAATACCATTTTATTTAAATATTTAGTATATAATAGATCTAATAATTAAGATATTTAATTAAAAAACCTATATCATACTTTACATTTTTTGTAAAAAATAATTCAAAAAAACAAAAATATATTAAATAACCTTTAAATAGGAGAAAATAGTGCAAGCATAAAACTATAATGCATATACAGTAGTTTTAAAGGCTATGGCAACAACAAAAAATACCTCAGATTTAAACAAAATGATCTCAGATTTGAACAAATTTCAAATTTCAGGTAAAAATATACACTCTGTTAACAGGGATTTTTTGGCGTTAATAGGTAAAATGAGTCAACACAGCAAAGAAGGACTCACACAAAAAGCAAAACTATTCAAAATACAATCTGAAGTACATTGATTCACAAACAAAATGGTGTGAGTTGACTTTTGGTGTAAATATGTTTACTATGTTAATTGGTGACAAAATACACCCAAGCAAGGTGATTCAAACCTCAATCCAAAAATAAAACACAATAGCAACTCACCATGTAAACAAAATCACTCACTCAGTGTATGCAACAGATTGTAATCATGAATGATACCAAGGTATCTAAAATAAGACATGAGATCTGAAACATAACTTTAAAAGTATTGTGTTGGATGCTTAATTTGGCATAAAATCTGAGGAAATGGGTGGAAATTATTTTGGTTATTCTAAAATGGGCATGGTAAAACCAAAAACAACTAAATAAGAAATAAAAAATCTATAATTGGGATATTGGGTGGGAAAAACTCTAATTAAATATCCATATTCAGATGAAAGCAAAAATTAAAATTAGGGAGTAACTTAATTGAAATTTATTTAGCATTTTAGTAAATTTTAAAATGGAAGGAACACAGCAATAGAGTACCATTGCACCTGTTGTGCACCGCAGTTGCAGTTGCCCCCGCGGGTCAAAGAATAGAGTTAGTGCAACACAAATGCCTACTCAGGAAGGAGACAAGAGATGAGAGTTTGATAGTGATGCTGCACTGACACAGCCAGTTCAGGGAGCACAAGGTGGTAGGGTACAGAGCATCAACCCTTGGGTTTCCAGGCTGACCTGGAAGCCCACCAAGGTCACCACTACAAAGAAAGTTAGAAACAAGGAGATAGAACTTAATTTGTATGTGTTTGACGTTGTGTACCGCCAAGAGTCGGTCCCGTCAGCCATGCTGGAGAAGGTGAAGCCTGTACTTGATACTAGCTACAAGCCCTACGTCAGTGATGGCAATCAGGAAGAGGATGTTGAGCTTGAATTCTTCAGAACTGATGAGGGACAGTTGGTGCTAAAGAAAGTTGCTGTGTTTTACACCAAGGTACCCATGCCTTGCAAGCCAGTCTCCAATCAGGATCTAGATTCACCAACTCCCACAAAGCCCGCTCAGAAGCGTATCCCTGATATCAAACACATCATCCTGCTCAAGCTAATGCGTGAATCTAGTGATTACAAGGCGTCTCAGCCCTTGTTGGAGTGGATCCCAAGAGCCAGCAAGACCTTCTACAAATTCATCAATACTGGCTGAGTCCTTGCCGCGGAGAAATCCTTGCGTGTTTCTACCATGCTCACCAAGGAGCACAAATGGGCAATCTGCCAATGGATAACCTGGGACTGCCATCTTGAAATGGCAAATATTCAGGCCATGGTCAAATCTATTTTTGGGATTGAGGCTTCAATTTCCTTTTACTACCATCTGGTGAAGAGAATGCAATTTTCCTGGAAAAAGCTCGGGGTATCTCCCTATAATAGAAACAGCCCAACCAACATTGAGACCAGGAAAAACTACGCAGAGGCGTACACTGCCCTCAAAACCAAGGGGACAGTCAAATTTTACTATATTTACAAATCAGCATTTGCCCCATCTATGCACAATGCATATGGCTATGTCCCTAAAGGCTCCAATGACGGGATGGCTTGGCGTGCTGAAGTCCGCACCATAGTTTATTCAATGGTGGTGCTCCTCAGTCCAAAGGGGATTGAGCTCTACCAAATGATATTGTGTTTGCATAACAGCAGGACCTTTCTATCATTCCTCCAATTGGTACAGGAGCACCTGAGGCGCATGAGCCCTGGCTTCACTAACGTAATTGTGCTGGACAATGTTGGTCTCCATAAGGTGGCTGATATTCTTGAGGAATTTCCAATGATTGACACCAGCATTGCTGTGGGCCCCCATCAATTGGCCACAGAATATTTGCGCCTTCTCTTCCTCCCAGCCTATTTGTCCTTCCTAAATCCCATTGAGGAAGTCTTTGGGTGGCTCAAGCAAGTTGTCAAGCAAGAAACCCCAACTGGGACCAAAGACCTGTTTGATTTGCTGCAGGCCAGGATCCACACCCTCCCAGCTGAGACTGTGGCCAAACTCTATGGCCACACTGATTTGTTCATCCCTGTTTGCCTTGCCAAACAGCCAATCAATTAAAGGCTTAGTGTGTCCAAATTTTTTATATTTTCTAATTTACTATTCAAGAGTTATTAATTATCATTTTATTTTTAGATGTTTCCAAGCCTGCAATCACATTCAGCAGGACCATCAATGAAGGTTAGTAATTTATTTATTTATAATCATTTTTTATTGTGTCATCTAAGGGTATCCCAAACGCTTAATACTGGATTATGCAAACACATTAATATCACTTTTGGCAAATAAATATAAAAATCAAATTAAAAAATTAAATGTAAAATGTACAAATTAGAAGTAGATTTTATTGACATAAGATTTTATGCTTTCATTAAGACCTTCTCTGGGATATATTTTGCAAATCTTGTTTGCTAAAATAAATATTAGAAAAATCAATTATATTAAAAATAATCTAGAGTATAAAAATGTTTATTGATATAGAGAAAAAATTAAGAGCACCTATAATGGGTTTGGCAGTATGTACCCACTCCGCAATGGAGGTGGTGCACAACCTCCACTGCCACACCGTTAACAGTGGATACACCCTGGTTGAAATACTTCCGCCTGCTGGAGAAAGGGAGTAGGGTGATGTGGGAGTTCAGGAGCAGCTTCTCTGGCGGGGCTGAAAACCAGTAGATACCGGCCAGGACCAGGGCGTCCTGGATGACGTGATCCACCGAGTCATACCCGGGGGGACCTTATTCCTGTCCAGGGAGAGCCTGGCCTTGTCAATTCCTAGGATGGCCCCGTTAAGATCCTCCACACTGGCGCCCATTCCAAAGTAGAAGAGATACCCCAGGTAAACTACCAGATGAAGCCTTTGCCCAGCAAAGGCTTCCGTGAACTCGCACAATTTATTGAAAACAGCACTGATCTTCTTTATGTGCTTGGTCTGTGCAAAGGTCAGCTTCATGGATGCAGGGACCCCCGTCTTGTTGGCACTCCATGCCAGCCCAAAGTCTGCCAGGAGGATCTTGGTCTTCTTTACAACTGTTGCGTCTGCAACAGCCAATTTGCTCACCGCGCGCCCAAAGTTGTCCAGCAGGTAAGAAATTGTGTGCTCCAAGGGGTAGCAGAAGCAAGCAGCCACATGGGCCTGGCCCATCTCTGGTATATTCTTCAACGGGAGCGTCACCAGGACGTCCCAAACAAGCTCAATGGAGTTTACAAAGTAAACTTCATTGAGAACCACCAGGTCAATGCAGACCAATTGGGCATCCCTATAGGCAGTAACTGCCCACTTGGATGCCTCCTGGCATGTGTAAGTTCAGCCAACGCCTCCTGCAACATTAGAAAGTACCCATGGACCCTGTCTTCAAGCTCCTGGAAGACAGGGGGAGCAGATAGAGCTGTTTTGCCACGTGGGTGACAAAATTCAAATAGAAGGTGGGCGGGACAAAAGGAACCAGGACCTGGCAGAGTTCACTGTCAATGTTCTCTAAAAAAAGGTAAGAATTTTGAATTTTTATTAATTTTGTTTTTTAGGATTACCTTTGCGGGTTTCCTCTTTGCCAGCAGCTTCAGCAGGTTTTGCCATTCTCAGAGCAAGTGATTGTGCTGGCAATTCAGTGTCCATGGTTCTTGAGCGCTTTGCAGGTTTGAGATGTTCATACATCTCAGGGTTGTTGACCCAGATGGACGGCACAAAGAGGGCAAAGGACTTGAATTTAAGGCCTTCCACAACGTGCTTATGGACATTTAAAAGCTGTTCAATTGTTGTTTTGGATGTGTTTGTCATCTTGGCCATGAGTGCCTTGGCAGAAACCTTTTCAATTTTGTCCCCTTCAAGGACAGCAGACTTAACTTTTTCTTTGACCTTGTGGTCAATCTCTTTGATTTCAGCAATTGCTGAGTTGAGATCCTTCAAAAGCTTCTCTAATTCTCTCATTGATTTTTTACTAACCTTTTCATATGTTTTTATAGCTTTTGCCCCAATAAAATCTGTGTTATTATGATATTTTTGCCTCTTTGTTTATCCTTGTTTGTTTCCCATTTACTCCAATATCCCATCTTTTTACCCATTGTGTATAAGTTTTACACTCAGCTCAATATGTGTTGTTTGCTTTGTGTTGACATTGTTTCCTTAGTTCCCATATTATTTTTGGCGCTTTGCACAGCCTCTTGTGAAAATATTAACAACAATTTGGTGATCAGCTTAATTTGAATTAGAAAATTATAGGTTAATTGTGTTTAGATAAAGTTGGTACTGATCCAAATTCAAAAGCTTAATGATAAACTTTAAGCCAATCAGGAGCCAAGTGATAAAGTGATTGTTGTGACGTAAAGGGTCATTAAATAATTCTTTGGTGCATGTGCGCTAATTAATATGATTGGCTGGATGTTTTGCCATTGTACGCCATTGCCGCTGTGGCAAGTTGTTGGTGGACTAGTGCCCAATCAGCTGCTGGGTTAGCACTAGTCCACCAACAACTCGCCACAGCAGCAATGGCGTACAATGACAAAACATCCAGCCAATCATATTAATTAGCGCACATGCACCAAAGAATTATTGAATGATCCTTTATGTCACAACAATCACTTTATCACTTGGCTCCTGATTGGCTTAAAGTTTATCATTAAGCTTTTGAATTTGGATCAGTACCAACTTTATCTAAACACAATTAACCTATAATTTTCTAATTCAAATTAAGCTGATCACCAAATTGTTGTTAATATTTTCACAAGGGGCTGTGTTTGGGTACTAAAAATAGCTGTGTTCTGGATCTAGATACATGGCATAGTAAATATATGATTTTATAGAAATAAGCTGAACATAAAGAATAAAACCAACTATAAACAAAGAGAACATGAACAATTGAAATTCAAAATAAAGATAATATAAATAGAAAATGTTTGGCAACGGGGGGTTCATTGGGGGTCAAGGAAGAGTGATGCCTATTAGGCAAAATAGCGTGGGAAGGAAGACGTAGAGGCAGTGCTGGCCTGGGGGGTCTGGGATTAGGTGGATGGGGCTGAAAGGTGGGGGGTGGTGGTGGCGGGGGTAGGGGTAGGAGGATTGCGCGTGATGGCTGCCATATAACACTAGTCATATTCCTCATCTGTCATCGGCTGGATGGGCTGGTAGGTGGCAGTGGCACGGGGTGGTAGGCGCTTGTACTTCTGTGATTGGTTGCCCATGTTCACATGTAAGACAATTTGAGCAAACAAGTCAGCCATCATTTGGCAGCCAAAGAGAAAATTATGGTCAAGGACCCCAAGATAGAGGTTGTTGAAAGCCTGAGGGTGGCGCTCCCGTAATGTGGATCCCATGTTGAAGAAGACAACATCTGCTAGATAAATGTCTGTGTGACCGGCGGGGTAGACTGAGGCCTGGTGCTTGTGTCCCTGGATGGCCTTGAGGGTGGTGGAGCTACCCTCCATCTGGTGGCTCAAGAAAACCCAGTATTTGGTATTTGAGCCATCCCAGGAGTTGAGCAATCCACTGAGAATGTGGCTGTACTCATAGCCATTGGTAAAATCTGGTTTTTCCAATAGTAGACAAAACCCTTGGCTGAAACAGCCAAAAATGCACCAATGAATGTCCCCTTTGTGACCTTCTTTCTCTCTTTTTGGGTAGCAGCTCTTCCTTGCGCGCCAAAATTGTCAAAAGCTATGGATAGCTTGTAGTAGGAGATGAAAATGACATCATTGGTTAGACTAGTCAAGTATTGGACCAGGGTTGATTTGATGCCATGCTCATACGGGAAATCCTAAGCGCCATCCCATTGGTTGCCGGAAAAATTGGTAAGAACCTGTATGAAAGCCACATTTCCATGCATCCAGAGCTGCACTTTGCGCTTGGAGACCCATATGTTATGGTGTGCAAGCTGTTTGCGGACCTAGGTTAGGGGAAGCTTGGGGTCCTGCTGCAGGAGGTCAAGCATAATTGGGTACACCTCTGTGATTTATGTTGAAACCGCAGGCTTGCCCCGCCAGCAAGGTTCCAACCAAGCAGGTTTGTGACCCGCAATCTAATTATCCAGTCACTCGAAGCCAGACTAGGAAGTTGACTCAGATTACCAAATCTATCAACATGAACAGACAATGATCATTCACGGTGGATACCTCAATTTGGCGCTTGACTTATTATCAGGATCAAGTCACCCCCTTCTTCCATCCAGCCGTGTGATCACCAATCATGTTCCTGCTATCCATTGATTCACAATAGCTATATAATCACTATCTCACAATAAAGGTTATTATCTATCCTCTAAATACCTTTTCCTGTGTAACTCTGCTAAAACAGCACAGTTACAACATTATAGCACAGGTAGGCTCTCCATCCTACCTTTATCTTGAAAAATTCCGCCTGTTGCCCGCACACACCGCAGCCAACAAATCTTTGACAGAATTATGTCTGGCCTCCCGCCCGGCTGGACGCTGTATGCTCCTGGTACCAAGATACCTGATGGCTTTGTTTTCTACCAAAACACGGTGATCCTGCTACCCGCCTTCAACGCCCTGTCTGCCATAGGGTTCTTCCAGGAACCCTCATCAACGCCACAACCAGCTGACAAGACCACCATGCCTGCCTATGTTGCACAAAGACTTTGCAGCGCCGCCTTGGAGCCCTTTGCAGGGGCCAACGACGACAATGCTGCCGCATGGATCCAGTCCGCCCAAAGCAAGCTGGCTCAGATAGAATGCCCACAGCGGTTTTGGATTGTGGAGATTTCCATTTGTCTGACCCATGACGCTGGCACCTGGTGTGACAAGTGGCACAAAGAGCACACTGACAAGAGCTTGGACACCTTCAAACAGGACTTCTTGACAAGGTTTGTGCTCAAGGATACAGCGCTCATGATCATACGCCAAGTGAAGAACCTGACCCAGACAGGCACCGTAAATGAACTCACCCGCGCCTACAAGGAACTCCGTCTTTGTGCACCATCTGACATGGCCTTTGACACCCCTGCAACTCACCTCATGTACTACAACTCTCTCAAGTTGCACGTGATGAGACATGTGAACCTGGACCAAGTTACCAACCTGCAAAGCCTGTACCGCAAAGCAGAAAAAGCGGAACAAACATCCAACGCTCTACACAAGGCACAGACTGGGAAACAAGAGAGACCCAAGGACTCACATTCAAGTGGATGCTCCTCTTGACCACCTCCTGGAGGCAACAGCAACAACAACAACAACCACAAGCCCACAGGTTCAAATGGGAATGGGAATGGGAATAACAGCCAAT
Source organism: Entomophthora muscae (assembly GCA_014839935.2). Taxonomy (NCBI): domain Eukaryota; kingdom Fungi; phylum Entomophthoromycota; class Entomophthoromycetes; order Entomophthorales; family Entomophthoraceae; genus Entomophthora; species Entomophthora muscae. Next base: position 28,674 of record QTSX02005249.1, on the reverse strand, counting down.
CAAATTGTACCCATTTCCGTGTCACCACCACCCAAGGCAACCAAGATGAGGGAAAAGCCCAGGGAGAGCACTAAGCAAGCCAAGCTCTCCCCACGCAACTCCTGACTTGCCCAACAATGAATACCAACCCAAGGACGTGGACCAATGCCCAATGATCCAAGTGCCCTTGGAAGACCTGGTACTGTACACCATCTCCAGACATCCCAATAAATTGATGTCTTACCCTTTCCGCTTTTGCAGTTACACAGGCTCAGCACTATTGGACTTGGGTGCAGATCAAACTTTATTCAACAGAAGCTTTGTGAATAAATTCAAGCCTGCCACTAATCCTTTGCAGATTAAAAATGTGGTCCTGGCTGATGAACATCACGTTGCCGTAACAAAAGAAACTGCCCCCTTCTCTGTCATGCTCAAGAACCTCCACTCCACCATCCAAGGTCCTGTCATTGACTTCCCTAAGTTTGACATTGTGCTGGGACTAGACTGGTTACGGAGAAACAACCCTCACGTGGACTGGGCAACCTCAGTGCTGACCATCAAGCGTGAAGGTGTCAACCACCAAATCTACCCAGACTCTGTAGACCAACTCCTACAAGACCATGTCTTTGTACAAATCATGGAGACTTTGGACAAGAAGGAAAACCTGAAAGCAATTGACTGGGACTCCTGCCAGTATGAAATCATACATTTCAAGGACCACCAGGACACCTCCACACTGCAAGATTGCAACATTGTGGCCCGTCATCCAGAAATCTTCAAAGAGGCGTTAAACAGGCTACCCCCTGAGAAACACATCCAACACTCTATCCAACTCAAGGGGGCCGTACCCAAGGCATGCCCCATTTACAGACTGACCCCAAACAAGGACAACACTTTGTGCGCCTATCTCAAGGGGGCACTAGAAAAAGGACTTATCCGCCCCTCTCAGTCTCCCTTTGGGGCTTCTGTATTCTTTGTGGCTAAAAAGGACGGTACCTTACGCCTGGTCACGGACTACCGCGCCTTGAACAAAGTCACCATTAATAATTGTTACCCATTACCACTAATTGACAATCTCTTTGACGCCTTGGGAGGAGCCTCTGTCTTCTCCAAGATTGATCTAACCACAGGCTACAACCAGATCTGCATCAAGGAGGAGGACATCCCCAAGACAGCCTTCCACACTAAGTACGGCTCCTACAAATGCGTGGTACTCAACTTTGGCATGACCAATGCCCTGTCCACCTTTGTAACCTTCATGAACAAGGTGTTTGCACCACACATAGGCAAACACGCCCTTGTGTACCTGGACAATATCATTGTCTACAGCCCCTTGGTGAAACAGCATCACAAGGACTTGGAGGAAGTCTTTGCAACCCTTGCACAACACGAACTGCGGGCCAAGCCCTCCAAATGCCAGTTCTTCCAAGAGCAACTACCCTTCTTGGGACACATAGTCTCAAAAGACGGCATCAAACCCAACAGTCAGAAGATAAAAGCCATCTACAAGATGCCACCTCCCAAGGACAAATCAGAACTCCGCACCTTCTTGGGAATGGTGGCCTATGTACAACGCTTCATACCCAACTACGGCTTCTTGACCTCCCCATGGTCTGCCATAACAGGCGCCAAGTCCAAGTTTGTATGGACCCCCCAGTGTGATCTCTGTTTTAGATGTCTCAAGGAAAAACTCACAACAGCGCCCATCTTACAGTACCCCAAACAAGATGGAGAATACCAGATGGAACCCGACGCTTCAGATGCATCCATTGGGGGGTACTGCAAATTGAGAATAGTGATGGTGATTTCCTGCCCTTAGCCTACGAGTTGCACAAGCTGACAGATGGCAAGTGTTGATACCCTATCCACGACAAAGAACTACTGGCCATCGTACACTGCCTAGTCAAATGGCGCTGTTACCTGGAACGGCAGGAAGAATTCACAGCACTATCCAATAATAAGTTGCTCATCTATTTCAAGACACAAGCAAACCTGTCACGCTGCCAAGCGCAGTAGATGGAAATCTTAGAAAGGTTTAACATGCTCATCCAATATAAGCCCGGGGCCAAACTTGCCATGGCAGACGTCCTGTCCCATCTGTATGTCCGCGCTTCTAGGGGAGAAAATGGGCTTGACCCAGACTGGCCTCTCCTAGTGCTCTGTACAAAAGATGAGGGGTTCCCCGCAGGCACAACCAACATCACCAAAGAAACGGTCATCAAGAATGAGCACCTCTTTGCTGATGTATACGGGACTCTTCACAGAAAGATGTCAGATGGCACAACAATCCCCTACATCCCCACACATCAACAAGTCAATACCATTCTTTGCTACCACAGAGATCTTGGACATACCAAGAACCAAAATCTATATGAATTCCTAAAACATAAAGCCTGGTGGCCAACCTTATACTGCAATGTCTAGGAAGTGCTAGAACAGTGCAAGGTCTGCAAAAAGTTTGCCAAAAGCAAAACCCCGCCTAAATCTGTACTCCCCATTCAAACCCAACTACCATTCAAAGTATGGGCTCTGGACATTGTGGGCCCCATGTCAGGAAAGCACAACAATAAAAAATACATCATCACAGCCATTGATTTTACAACAAGATGGCCAGTAGCCCAAGCAGTGAAAGCACACACCAGTAACAACGTCCGACAATTCATTGACAAGGAAATAATCAGCAGGTTTGGAAAGCCAGAACTCCTGATAACCAATGGGGCAAAGAATTGACCTCCAAAAACACCAACATGTACCTTGCCAAAAATGGGATCAAACACACCGTCACAACACCATACCATCCACAGGCCAATGGACATGTAGAGCGGCTGAATGATAGCCTCATGCAAGCCCTAGCCAAACTTTCCGCCGGGAGACCTGAATACTGGTATAAGCAGCTACCAACTGCATTACTTGTGTGCCAAACCCAAGTGAACAGATCCACCGGGAAAAGCCCATTTGAACTGGTATAAGGTACACAGCCAAATATCATTCAAGCATTGACAGGACTCAAACAGGAAATTCCAAGTCAAGTCCCCCCTTGCTCTGATCCTCAAGTAATAGAGGCCAACAGCAAACAAGCAGCCAAAGAAAAGGAACACTTACAAAAGACCTTTGTTCCCATCCGCCAGAGACATGAAGTTGGGGACAAAGTCTGGGTCATGAATGTTGATAAAAGCAAACTACAACCCAAAAAAGTAGGGCCAGCAATCATCTTAAAGGTAAACGACAATAACACTTACCTTGTGCAAGGGCTTGGAAAACGCAAACAAGACAAAACCTTACACCACAACCGCCTACAACCTTGCAAAGCAAGACAGAAACAACAAGAAACCGCCCTGCCTAACACCAAACAACAACTGGTTCATTATGGCGCCTGGGCTCCTGACAACCTCCCTGTCAACCTGCCTCCAGAGGAGGCCAACTTTCAGCCGGGGTGTGTGTGTCAAAACCGCAGGCTTGACCCGCCAGCAAGGTTCCAACTAAGCGGGTTTATGACCTGCAATCTGATTACCTGGTCACTCAAAGTCAGTCTAGGAAGTCAACTTGGATTGCCAAATCCAGCCACATGAACAAATAATGATCCCTCATGGTGGATACCTTGATTTGGTGCTTGACTCATTATAAGGATCAAGCCACCCCCCTCTTCCATCCAGCTATGTGATCACCAATCATGTTCCTGCTATCCATTGATTCACAATAGCTATATAATCACTATCTCACAATAAAGATTATTATCTATCTTCTAAATATTTTTCACCTTGTAACTCTGCTAAAACAGCACAGTTACAATAGTATCATCCAAGCTGACAAAGAAGCTTAAGCTGGCCCCTGACCTCAACTACACTCAATTGTATGGTACAGCTGGCATGGCCCAAACTCAAGCCATTGGTGCCTACTCTGCCCTGCTAATGAGGTTTGGGAAGCTTCTTATTTTATCTCCTGCTGTTGTCCTTGAAAAAAAGTTACAATCTCCTAGTTGGTACACAATTCCTTTGATAGTACAATGGAATTGTGAAGCTTTGAAATGGTTACCTATTGCTCTTAGGGTATGAGATCCCTCTAATCTTTGAGGAACCCCCGCATCTCCAAGGTACATCTTAAGACTTGTGTGCTCAAGTACCCCACCAGTATCTTATCACTCAAGTACAGGACTCATTCTTCCAATATGTGTTCCCCTCCTCCCTTATGTCCCGCTGAGGAGGGTGTGCCTCTTCTTGCCCCCACAGCTATCACCATCCCACCAGGCTCCCAAGTGATTATAGAACCCAGATATCTACAAACTACCCAAAAAATCATTTCTGGAGCTATATTCACCTGCTTCCTTAAGTCATAAAGAGCCTCGGTTATGCCCAGGGATTTTGGACTGGACTCATAAGGAGCCCGTGCAGCTGTTGCTGGCTAACCTGAATGCCCTGCCTATATAGGTGACCAAAGGCCAGGTTGTTGGGCATGGTTGCATATTAGGGTCAGAGCAAGTGGAGTACCTCTACCCCTTTGGAATTTTTAGTGATTTCAACTTTCCTGAAGGAAACCCTCAGGTTCTCTCCCTGTTCACCGCTGCAGACTTCCCACAACTGTCACTCATTCAACAAAAAGATGTTCTGGAACTGCTAGACCAGTTTAAAGATATTTGCCTCTGGACCCACCAACTATGGTCTAGCAAAGGGGTTATCCACCAGATAGATACAGGTGATGCCCTGCCCTTTTGTGCCAAACCTTACCGCCACAGCAGAGTAGAGGATGCTCAGGTTTCTAAGGAGCTTAAACAGCTCTTAGATGCTGGGCTCCTAGCTCCCTCTCAGACCCCTTTGGCCTCACTGTTATAGATCCTAAAGAAGACAAATGGAGGCCACCACATTGTGATGGATTACCACTGCCTGAACTGGCTCACCAAAAAGGACTCCTACCCTCTACCTAGAATTGATGATGCTCTTAGACAATCAGGGAGATTGAAGTTTTTCTCTGCTATGGATATAGCATCAGGATACTGGCAGGTTGACTTGTCTCCTGAAGATAGAGAAAAGGATGTGCTTATCACTTCAGAAGGTCTTTATGAACCTACTTGTATGCCCCAAGGACTCTGCAATGCCCCAGCTACGTTTTAAAGGTCTATGGACTCTATTCTACAAGATCTGAAGCTCTCCTGTGTTCTCATATATCTTGACAATATTACTATATTCAGCTCTACCTTTACTGAACACTCAGAACACCTCAAGGCTGTCTTCATCAAGATTTGAGAAGCTGGCTTGAAACTCAAATTCTCCAAGTGCTCCTTCTTTAAAGAGTGACTTGAATTCCTGGGTCATGAGGTCACCCAAACTGAAATCTGCCCCATGAATAATAAGATGGAAGCCATTGACAAGATGCTACCTCTCACAAATCTCTGGGAGGTCCAAGTATTTCTTTATATGATGGGTTACTATTGACAGTTCATACCCAACTTTGCTGAATTAAGTGAACCTCTTGTCCAGCTCCTTTGCAACGTCCCCTTTGAGTGGACTGACAGTCAGCAGCAATCATTTGAAGCGCTGAAGGCCAAGCTCAAAGAGGCTCCTATCCTAGTCTACCCTGATTATGATAAAGAGTTTGTATTACATACTGAAGCAAGCAGAGTAGCTGTGGGTGCCATCTTAGCCCAGCTTGACAACAAAGGCGTGGATTGACCTGTAGCCTATTCTTCACGGGTCCTCAATAAACACAAGAAGAACTATAGCGTCACTGAGAATGAATGCCTAGCAGTGTTGCATGTGGTAAAGCAATTAAGGCACTATATTTACGGAAACCAATTCACTGTGGTCACCAATCACTCCTCCCTTAAATGGCTGCAGCAACTAAAGGAACTCAAAGGTTGGTTAGCATGTTAGGCCCTGCGCCTGCAAGGATATAATTTCACTGTGGTACATTGTCCTGGGGCCCAACATCAAAGCACCGATGGGTTGTCAAGGATGCCTATATTAGCTATCCACCCTGCAGAGGCTGATTGCCTATAAAATTTAATAGGGTATCCTGACTCCTGGACCACTGAGCCAGAAGACATATGATTGGCTCTACAGACACTATCCAAAGACACTGTGATTTGAGATAGACAACTCTTCAAGAAAGTCAATAACACCTACTTACCCTACATTTGTCCTAGAATGAGAATAGCCATTATCCTCCAAGCTCACATTGTTACTGGACATGGAGGAATAGCAAAAACTCATGACTGGGTATACAAGAACTTTTACTGGGAAAACATGCGCCTTTTAATCCCTGATGTCCTTGCCTCCTGTCATTTGTGCCAGATCTAACACCCTCAACCTTCCCAACATCAATTTAAACTCATCCCCCTTAAACATGCCTTCCAAACTGGGAGTATTGATGCTGTTGGGCCTATCCCTTGTTCTAGGTCTGGGTGCTGATTCATCAGGGTGGCTGTAGACCATTTTAGCAAGTGGGTTGAAGCCAGAGCCACAAAAGATATAACTGTCAAGACCACCACTAATTTCTTGCTGCAAGATATCTTCTGCCAACATGGCTGCCCTCAATTCCTGCTTTCTGACAATGGCACCAACTTTAATGCTTGCCTCATCACATCTATTGTAGAGCTATGAGTACCCACCAATCTTTCTCTGCACTATATAACCCTTTTACTAATGGAACTGTTGAACAAGCCATTTTGTGAATACCACTATGTACCATGTTTTGATTTTGCCTTTGGTGGGCCATTTCAAAGACAAATCTCTTGCTTTTGCTTTTGCCCCTTGAAATGAGTTGATGACTGAATCAGGAAGTACAATTGTTTGGTTTCTTGATCCTGCGCAACTCACTTGCCCCACTCATGCTGGTGGTGAGTGATCCTACCGTCCTAGTAGTGTTTTGTGGTATTCCTTACCACTATATATTCCATTTCATATTCACCAATAAAAATCAAGTTCTAATCACATTTTTGTATTTGTGTCTTCTGTACTTCTGCGCCTCTCTCTAGCCACAACTAGTAGAGATTATTCTTCCAGGGCCACAAGGTAAACACATAGCCTTCCCTGTCATCTAACCAAGACTTAGTACAAATCCAATCCTAAGGTTGGGATTTCCCGTTGTGTGTCTGTGCTGCTCCCCAGAACACAACAAAAATGGTACTCACTACAGGGGCTGTAAGCCCCTTGGTTATCCCTTTTGCATCCACATTTTCAGGTCCTTTGCCTCCGCCTATACAAGAGTCAACTTCACCTGAAATTACTAGCCCTCCTATTGAGGAAGATATTGCCAACCAGCCTATTACCCCCACTATACTGAACCTTGGGAATAGTCCCTGCCTAGTTGCATACCCCATGGGTACCCCTGACTTGGAACAAGTCATGCCAGTAGCCCTTGGGATAGCCTGTGAAAGAGCCATCCCTCACCTTCAGTTGCAGTTCAGTTGGTCTGAATACTACAAATTAATTGTGGCTCCTCAATTTCCACAACATCTCCTCTCAGCAGCTAGCTCCGCTGAGCACTTACTATTGTCCTTTGTGCAGCCTGCCTTGGCCCACCATCAGATGGTGTTGGGGCTCCATATCCAAGAAATCTTGTCTCTGCAAGCAGCGGTTACTCATCACTGGGACCAGTTTGCTGCCTACCAACAGTGGATCCATTCCCTGTTTTCTTTGGTATCTGACAATCAGCGCAACTCTGTTACCTCCCAGACCTGTTTGATTAATTCTATTGAAAAAATGCGCTAGTCTATCCCTGAATATGTGAGAGAGCGTCTACACAAGTTTCATCAGCTAGAACAACCTTGGCAAACTCAAGTAGATTCCACCTTAAACGCTTATCTCACTGACTTTGAACAACTCATGCAACAGCTCAATGCATTCAGCACATATTCCTTTGAGCAACTACAGCAGGTAGCGGACTTAGCTGTTAATGGCCTTAATGAACTCAGGCAGCGTTTGATCAAGAAAGAGCTGTCACTGCTACTGCTATAGCCAAACTCCAGAATCAAGTGAATGAATTAGCTACGCCCAAGCCAGATGTTCCGCCCTCTCCCCCTTCTGATAATTTAGCAGATCAAGAACAAAGAATATGGGACACTATTTGAGAGCTACATACAGCTACTCACAGTCAGGGACGTCCTGCTGAAGCTCCTCAACCTGACCCCCAGGTGCTTGAATTGACTGCTCAAGTTGCAGAGCTACAGCAAGAACTTGCCGCCCTACACAAAATGATGGCAAATGCTGCTAGTCCAGTTGGGGTTGTCAATGAAGATGGTTGCTTCCCTGGCTTACCAGGAGCTCCTCAAATCCAATGCGCTAGGGAACTAATTGCCCTAGATAATGAGGTGGATCAGTTGAAGCAGGACCATACTGAACTGGATAGAGACATACAAGAGATGAATGGCGTGATTGACTCTGTGAATGATAGATTTGCCCCTTGCCTCTCAGTGGGGCCATCCCTTACTTCTTGACTGGCTGATCTCTCCACAATAGTGACCACCCAAGGGCAACACTTAGATACTACTGCACAACAGACCACTTAAGCTTTTGATACGGGTGCCCGCGTTGTTGAGACCCTGACTACCCTTGAAGAGAGTGTTTGCCAGCTATGGGCTAGGCAGCCCCCCTTGGAATCTGAGGCAGAGTTTTCCCCACGTATAAACGTACTCAATAGCAACAATGGTGGCCCAACTCCCAAAGCATAACAAAAAGCCTACCTTCAAGAAAGTCTTTGATTCCAAAACCTCAACCATTGCAGCTTTCCTAACTATCTACAAAAATGCCATGAGACAAGCTTCAGACAAAGTTAAGGAAGGACACATTCTGACCTATCTACACCCAACCTGCCAAGAGGTAGTTGTGCCAGAACTACCCTCCATTGAGACGTGGGAAGATATGAAGCAGCTTCTGACTGAGGAGTTTGGTGGTGACCTTATCCTGAAAGTAAAGAAGGACACCTTCATGCATATTGCTTTTAAGCCTAAAGAGACACTAGCCAAGTTTGCAGACAGATTCTACATGGAAGGACAACAACTGATCACAAGCAGACAGTTGACAGCCCATGAAGCCTACATGGCAACAGCGCCCATGTTGACTCAAAACTCTAAATCTCCTATGTTTTTTGCTAGTTGCGCTAGCTTAATTCTGTTTTTTTAAGCGTTCAGGGGTGCTAACCCAGAAAAAACGACAAAATTGTGGCCATCTCAACATGATTTAATATTAAGCTTAATAAAAAACTTAATTTAACCTGATTTTTCCTTTACATTTACTAATAAAAATTAGTTTATTTTTTTATTCAATTTCACGACGTAAAAGTGTCAATATCAACACTTTTTAAGCCAGACTTATGTTTAATAACAAAACTGAAGCATCTACAGTAAAAAAATAAGTGTGCACTTAAAAATATTTTTTTATTGAATTATTATATTGAAAAACACAGTGTGCGTATATTTAATTGTTGGAATGTTCATGTTATATATATTTATGCGGCACTTATTACGGCTTTAATATATTAAGTGGATTGGATGCTAACAGTGATCCAATAATTTTAGCGTGACTTACTATGTAAGTTACTATAGAATTTATTATTAAAAATAATGTCAACACTCGTAAATGTTGTTTATTTGCTTGTGATCACCCCCCAGGGTGGAGTTAAGCAAATTAGAGCGGCGCAATTAAGCCTAGATTAATATGCCACCTCATATAAAGAATGTCGTAAGTGACATTGTTGACACTTTACCCTTTTCAATATCTACCAACAACTTAATAACAACTTTACTTAAGCGCAATGGTAAAATATCATATTCTCACTACCCAAATATAATTTTTAATAAAGAAATAAAGAACCTTGATACTTTTTTAACTTATTTTTATATGTTTTTTTTAAATTTTTTATATATGAACAAAAATACACAGGAAACAGTTAATTTTTTGCCAGCCTGGGTAAATTTAATTAAGTGTACTATGTTTTTTCATAGTAAATTTTCAAAATAATGTCAACAGTGAGAATGTTGTCGTGAATAATGTCTACAATTTTTGTAATCAACAGTGAGAATTCAGCTTTTTTTACTAATCATCAATCATAATGTCAACACTTTTCACTTCTCACATAAAACTTTATATTTTATATAATAAAAACTTCTCATTTTTTGATATGTTGTATTTTTGACTTTGCTCTTTCATATTTTTTAATTTTTAAAATAAAATCTATATCTAAATATATTACTTTCATATATTTCTATCAACTTTTATCTTGTTATTTATAACTTTAATAAAATAAAAACTATACAAATAATTTTTAACATTTAAATGCCAAGAAAACCATCTAAGATTTACTTTTATATATTATGCTTTTTAAGTTGTTTTGTTTGTTTTTTACATGCTTTGCTTTATTTTAAACCATTTTACTTATTATTTTATGACAAGAACACCTCTAAGCAGCCAAAGGGTACCAAGCGTCCCTCCAAGCCCACCAAAGCCACCAAGAAGAAGCCTGTCTTGTCAAAGAAGGCCACCCCCAAACCATTCCCCAAGCCCTCCCCTGAGCCCTCTCCTGAGAAGAGCCCTGATCATTCCACTGGGGGAGAGGAAACTGATGGCTCTCTTACAGAGCACAGTTTTTACAACTCAGCTTCTGACAAGGAGCCAACCAAGAAGAAGCGCTCAGCCCAAAAGTCTCCATCCAAGGATAAGTCTCCTGCACATGAGGAGCACCACAACAAGCCTCCTTCTGCTTCCCAACCCCCGCCAAACTCTCCCCCTTCAAGCTCATCTGGGGATGATTTGAAGCCCTGCCCTGATTACTTCCCTGGCTTCTGCCATGCTCCTGCTGGCCCTTGGGACCCTCTGTTGGCCCACAACATCTGCAACGTTGATGGCAAATTCAAGGTTCCTTCCACCCTATCCAAGTTTTTCCTCATCATGAGTGTTAAAGGTGGGCCGGCCATGGTGGCCAATGGATACATCTTCTCATGCAACAATGCCAACTGGGGCTTTAAGAGCCACCATCACACCTGTGAGGACCGCTCCTGTCCAGTGCGGCTCAACACTGAGCGCTGGGACCTGGTCCAAACCATAAAGGGCAAGCATATCTGCATCATGCCCAACACTACCATCTCCCGCCTCCTGAAGTGGTATCTGGTGCAGATTATGCCCACTTCCAAAGATCTTTCTGCCACCCAGCTGGCTATGCTTGCTTGCAAGTACCTCTCCCCAACCAACTTGAAGAGGGTTTCAACTCACAATCAGTTGGTCAAGTTTGTAAGTGATAGGCGTCAAGCCTCAAACCCCCTGGCCAAGAGTGCCACCAACATCAAGGACCTGGTCCTCACTGATGCCCTCAAGAAGACAGAGGATGGTGAGATGTTCCTGCTCCATGACAATGGGCAGGAAGTGGAGGATAGGATTGTAGCCTACGCCACAACCCAAAACCTGGAGAAGCTGAACACTGCTACCACCTGGCTGTGCAACGGCACAATTGCTACTTGCCCCCCTCTCTTCAAGCAGCTTTGGGTCCTGCATGAGCAGTTCAATGACCAGGTCATCCCTCTTGTGTTCTTTCTCCTTCCTGGTGCCAAGACAGAGGTCTATTCCAGAGCTTTCAAGATTGTCTGGGATGCTTTGAGCTCCCTTCCCACCAACCAGCTCCCCCCTCCCACCCACACCACAAGGGCCAATCCCTCCTCTGCTGAGAAGGATGAGGCAACATTAGCCGCTGAGCAGCTAGCTCATGCGTGCTCACTTGGGCCAAAGGTGATCATAATGGACTTTGAGCAGGCTCAGTTCAGAGCCTTCCAGGCCACCTTCAATGGATGAAGTCCAGGGCTGCTTCTTCCATTTTTGGCAGGCCCTTGTCAAGAATCTAAAGAGTGAGAAGGACCTTTTCAACAAGTATCTTAACAATTGTAAGGGTAAGTGCCGCTTTTCCCTGACCCAGTTTGCTGCCTTGGCTTTTGTGCGCCCAGAGCATACTAGGCTTGGCTTTGAGGCCCTCCAGGAGGATGCTTATATTAAGAAACACTCCACCATCTTAGAAAGCTACCTGGAGTACTTTGAGGGGCAATGGGTGGGCAAGAAGGTGACTGCCTGGAGAGGTAAGAGTGGGGCCACTGCCCCTTGGAACTGTCAAGGCGCCTGTCTCAAGGGGGAGATGATTACCACCTCTAGCCTTGAGGTTTGGCACAAGCACTTGAAGACCAAGTTTGGGACTAACCCCAAGTTCAACAAGTTCTTCCAGAAGCTGCAGGAGGAGCAGGCCCAGACTGTCTCCAAGTTCTGCAACCTGGCCGACCAGGTGGCCCCCAAGAAGAGGAAGTCCAAGGAGAAAGACTACCAGGAGGACGTGCAGAAGGTAGTGAAGAAGAAGTACAAGGTGGCGGAGATCAAGAAGTACCTAGAAGATGTTGCAACTGCTCTTGCTGGTGGCTTTAATTAGCCAAATAAACTTTACTTTGCTTTGCCTATATATTTTTTACTTTTAGACTTTTAATTTTTTAATTTTTTTTGATAGTAATAATCTTTTTAGGTATAAATGGTAAGTTTCAGATACATTTTTAATGTGGTTTTATAAGAAATTTCTTATATTTTGTTAATTTATCTTTAAGCTATGAGATATTTTCAGTTATGCTTATATAAAGTATAATAAATTAAAATTAGAATTTTCTTATATTTTGTGGTTATTATGATATATAAAATATCTTTATTTTTGGTTCATTGGAATTTTAATTTTTATGGGAATAAAAAATAATTTTATAATAAAGAGTGTAATTTACATAGTAAACTAAAAAATAGTTACTTATATCTCCTTATTCTTATTACTCATAGTATTTTTTATTGCATTTTTTACTCTCTGGGGTCATTTTAGTATAATAAAGTATTTTAAATATTTTTTATATTAAAAATGTTCAGGGTAAAGTGTGCCATTAATTAAAAAAGTGTCGACATCCAGGAAACAACATTAAGTAAAACTGGGTCGTCACTTTACTATAGTGTCAACATTAAAAGTGTCAACATGGCCACTGCCAACATTTTTAGTGTCAACATGGGCGCTGTTGCCGCCTACATGGCTTGTGCTCAAGCCCTTTAGGTTAACCAACTTCTGTGCCTTCACTTCAAAGCCCATAAGGCTATGCTTACCTCCATGAAGAGCATAAAGATGTTGTTGCAGGATATGCACCTTACCCATTCTGGAGCCGTTGTTAGGGAAGGTTTAGCTACTTCTAACTCTGGTTCATCTTCCTGTGGTCCTCACATTCTTACCATGAACTCACAAAATCCTCCTTGACGCCAAGGTTGCCACAACTGTGGTCAGATAGCTCATCATTCTTGAGTCTGCATCAACCCGCGGGTTGAAGGAGCTGATCCAAAGAACAGGCAGGAAAAGAGCAGTCAACCTAGAGGCAGAGACGCTCTCGGTTGACAATTCTCCCCAGTCTCTTTCAATCCCTCCCTCTATAGCTGACTCCAAGCCTGCTGATAATGAGGCTCCTCCTATCCTCCTCTTGTTTCACAATATCTCTGATGACTCTGACCTGGATGACTCTGATACTGACAACACTGATGCATATGGATACTCTGTTCTGGCTGTTCCTGAAACCATTACAGTCCCCTATAATTTACGCTCAGGAAAGACTTCAACTACCGCTAAGCCTTTGCTGGAAGCCAAAGAAATTGTCTCTCACCCTTACCTCACTCAGGCTAAGAGGTCCCCGTGCTAGTGGAGTTGTCAGAAGAAGCTGCCAAGGTTGCTGACACTGTCTTCAAGAATGTATCTGTTTTTCTCCCTCTCCAGACTGTTTATAAGGAGTTCCCAGGGTTAAGATGCATGATTGAGAAGTGGGATAAGGAACTAGCAGAGGCTCAAGATATCTTGGCTGTCCTTTCCCCCTTTGGTTGCACTACCACTCAAGTAGATATATCCATTCAAAAAGTGAAGATCAAGGCTGTTCTAGACACTGGCTTGCCAGTCAACATTGTCTTCTCCAAGTTTGTGAAGAAACTCAAAATTGCCCCTGACCTTAATTATCACCAGTCATATGGCACAGCTGGACTTTCTATGACCTGTGCCATAGGGCTTACTCTGCTCTACCCATGCGGTTTGGAAAACTTCTTCTAGCTGCACCAGCAGTTGTCTTGGAAAACGAGAGTTACTATCTCTTAGTTGGCACCCAGATCCTTAGGGAATATAATGGGATAATCAACTTAAAAGATGGTTACCTCTCTATTCTAGGGTATGAAGTCCCTCTGATCTTTGAAGAGCCAGTTAAAGTTCCCGGGAAATGGCTCAAGACATGTGCCTTGAAGTATCCCACTGGGGTTTTCAACCTCAAATATTGCACCCACTCCTCAAACATGAAGTGTCCACCCATGGCTTGTCCTGAATCTGAAGGGATCCCTCTCCTAGCCACGTCTGCTGTCACCATCCCACCTGGCTCCCAGGCTATCCTAGACTCCCAGATACCATATGAACTACATGAACAAACCTTCTTGGAGTTGTACTCTCCCCCCTCGTTAGGATGCAACAAACCTTATCTCTGTCCTGGGATCCTAGATGTCTCCCATAAGGACCCTGTTCAGTTGTTGGTAGCCAACCTGACTGCACTCCTCATGACTGTGTCTAGGGGGCAGGTTATCAAATATAGTAAATTGTTGAGCTCTCCTGATGTCCTGTCTCTTAATCCCTTTGGCATGTTTCAAGATTTTAACCTACCTGAGGATGAGCCCCAAGTCCTATCCTTGTTCACTACGCAAGACTTTCCACATCTGTCCCCAGTTCAACAGAAAGAGGTGCTAGACTTGCTAGACCAATTTTCTGACATCTTTGCAAAGGACAGTACCAACTATGGGTTAGCCAAAGGCTTTATACATCAGATTAACACTGGCAACACACCTCCCTTCCGTGCTAAACCATATTGCTGCAGTTGTGTAGAGGACGCCCAGGTATCTAAAGAGCTCAAACAACTGCTAAACGCTGGGCTTTTGGCACCTTCCCAAAGTCCTTGGGCATCTCTGCTACTCATCCTGAAGAAGAAGGATGAGGTTCATTGTATTGTGATGGACTATTGCTGATTGAACTCTTTGACCAAGAAGGACTCATACCCCTTGCTGCGTTTTGATGATGCCCTCCAATGTCTTGGAGGTTCTAAGTTTTTCTCTGCAATGGATCTGGCATCTGGATACTGGCAAGTTGATCTATCCCCTGAGGATTGCCAAAAAGCTGCACTCATTACATCTGAAGGGCTTTTTGAGCCCACTTGCATGCCACAGGGACTCTGCAACGCCCTGGCTACCTTCCAAAGGGCCATGGACTCCATCCTCTGTGACTTGAAGTTGTTGTGCGTCCTAGTGTACTTGGATGATATAAAGTTTTTCAGTGCTACCTTCACCAATCACCTGGCTCATCTCAAGGAGGGTTTGTAAAGATTTGAGAAGCTGGCCTTAAGCTAAAACCTTCCAAGTGCGCCTTCTTCAAAGAACGTCTTGTATTCTTGGGCCATGAAGTAACCCAGACCAAGATGTGCCCAATGACTAAGAAGGTTGAAGCCATTTACAAAATGC
Source organism: Entomophthora muscae (assembly GCA_014839935.2). Taxonomy (NCBI): domain Eukaryota; kingdom Fungi; phylum Entomophthoromycota; class Entomophthoromycetes; order Entomophthorales; family Entomophthoraceae; genus Entomophthora; species Entomophthora muscae. Next base: position 13,183 of record QTSX02005249.1, on the reverse strand, counting down.
TTCCACCCACCAACCTGCGAGAGGTAAAAGTCTTTCTAGGGATGATGGGCTACTATAGACAGTTTATCCCTGACTTTGCCAATACTAGTGAACCTCTAGTCCTATCACAAGTGACAAACTCCTGTCAACTATGGGAGTCAAACCCTGACGCCCCGCGGGCCGCCAGCCCGCAGTTTTTGGGGTTCAAATTAGAATTGGATTTGACTTCAGAGAATCTCCTGAAGTTTGATGAACCAAGTTTGACTACAACAATGCCCCCCGGCTAGAGGTTCCTGTTAACCCAACTAATCAACAGGCTGGGTTAGCCACAGACCCCAGAATAACCCGGGCCACTACAGAAGAAGAAACAAAGATACCTTCTATAAGAAGCGGGTCACCCAGAGATGACCCGTCCTGTGACCTGGTTAAGGAATTGGAGTGCTCTAGTTACAAGTCATCCAATGAAATAACCCCTGCAATTGTTGCCACCAAGGGCTGTGAGGAACTAGTAGATGGGGGAACCCAGGTCATGAAAATCTTTGAAAGTTTTGCCATGACAGATGGGCATACTTATACCCTGGGCCGCCAGGAAGATGCCCATTGCCATTCTTGCAATAAAGTGATATGAACCTTTGGTTCAACCAGATCATACCATACTTGTTATTAGTTTTACTTCATCTACAGTCTACTCCTTGCAGCTCTGCTCCCCGTGCTCACCTACCCCAAGAAACTGCGGACCAGCCGCCCAAACTTTACCCTCCACCAGGAGCTCCCTTTGGCCCAGTACATTTTACCAAGTACACACCCAACCCGGCGTATTTGGAGTTTACTCTGGAGGAGATCCTCATCCACGACCCTGAAGCTAGAACTAGAGAAACTGAAACTGTATGCAGAGAAGGCATCAAAATCACCATACCTCCTCTGCTATTCCGAGACAAGTATAATTTTATGCCCGCGTATTTAGTTCCAATGACACCGCCCCTCACCCCGCGGCCTGACCACCCGCAAGAATCTGTTGCCACTGATGAATCCACTTCCACCTAAATATTTGGGGTGATGTATATCACCCTCACTGGGTTGATTGATTCCATGGTGCCTACAAGCAGACCTTGGGCAATCCTTGGAAAATTGTTATCTTATATTGTAAAGTTAGCCCCAATCCTGTGGTGGGCTCTCCCTGCTGGGCCCGCGGGCTGTCTGCCCGCAAGTCATCAGGAACCCCCCACAGGTTGGATCCCTGACAAGTCCATCTGTTAAGCAATGTCCCTTTCAAATGGACCACCAGTCAACAGCAAGCCTTTGAGACCCTTAAGCAAAAACTCAAAGAGGCGCCAATCCTAGTGTATCCTGACTACAATAAGGAGTTCATCCTGTACACTGACTCTAGCAATCTTGCTATTGGAGCTATTCTAGCCCAACTAGACAACAAGGGTGTAGACCATCCTGTGGATTACACTTCCTGCGTGATAAAAAACATGAGAAGAACTATAGTGTCACAGAGAAGGAGTGCCTTGCCGTGTTGCATGCAGTCAAGCAGTTTTGTCACTATGTATATGGTACCCACTTCACAGTTGTCACTGAACACACTTTGCTTAAGTGGTTACAACAGCTGAAGGAGCCTGAAGGGCGTCTAGCTAGATGGGCTCTACGTCTGCAAGGATACAACTTCACTGTGCTCCATTGCCTTGGGATTCAACACCAGAACGCTGATGGGCTCTCCAGAATGCCCATTCTTGCTTTGCATCCTGTGGAGGCCAATTGATTATACAAACTAATTGGGTACCCTTATTCTTGGGAAAGTGAGACAGAAGAGGTACAACAGGCCTTGTCCAAGCTATCAAAAGATATTCTCATACAAGACAATCAGCTCTTGAAGAAGGTACAAGACCAGTATCTACCTTATGTACGACCCAGTCTTTGCCTCTTGTTGGTGTTGCAAGCTCATAAAGAAACTGGGCATGGAGGCATTGCCAAGGCCTTTGACTGGCTTCAAAAGAATTACTTCTGGGAGAACCTCCGCCTGCTAATCCCAGAAGTCATAGCTAGCTGCCACAACTGCCAACTGCAGAGGCCTTGATCTGTTGCCCATGAGTTCAAATTAGTTACCCCTCAACATGCTTTTCATACTGTCAGCATTGACGTGGTAGGTCCTCTCCCCCGCTCACATTCCGGGTGTTACTTTATTCTGATTGTGGTTGATCACTTCAGCAAGTGGGTAGAGGCTCGCCCTACAAAGGACATCACGGCTAATACAACTGCTGCCTTCCTGTTACAATATGTTTTCTACCGCCATGGCTGTCCTCAAGTGTTGCTCTCAGATAATGGGACTAACTTTAATTCCAAGCTGGTAACCTCTGTTGTTGAAGCTTTAGGATCACATCAGTCCTTCTCTGCCCCCTACAATCCTTCTATCAATGGGGCAGTTGAGCGTGCAAATTCAACACTGGTCTCTATCATGAGGAAGCTCACCTACTCTGATGCTACCAACTGGGACCTATACTTACCTGCTGCTCTCTTCTCATACTGCCTTAGCAAACATTGTGTCACTGGGTACTCCCCTTTTGCTATGCTGTATGGGCAAGAGGCTACTATCCCTTTGCTCTTGGGGGCCCCCTGCTTACCTCTGATAAGGCCATGAATCCTGACAGCCATATCAAGGATCTAGTCAACCACATAATTGATATACAGGCCACTGCCTACACTTATGCATAAAAGACTAAGATGCTTGAGCTCTCTCCCAATAATGCTGAACGCTCCCCCCTGCCTGAGTTCAATGTTGGTGACCATGTACTTTACTACCAACACAGAGTAGATGGTTGCTCACATAAGTTGGACTCTCTGTGGATTGGCCCTTTAGAAGTGACTTTTAAACGAGGGTCCAAATACACTGTAAAGCTCCTCTCCAGTGGTCGTCCTTTCTCTCAAGTGCATGCAAAGTTCCTTTGTAAATACTGCCCCCCTAAGGCCAATATAGGGGAGGGCAATGTTGTGAATACCACTATGCACCATGTTTTGATTTTGCCTTTAGTGGACCATTTTGAAGACAAATCTCTCACTTTTGCTTTTGCCCCTCAAAATGAGTTGATGACTGAATCAGGAAGCACAATTGTTTGGTTTCTTGATCCTGCGCAACTCACTTGCCCCACTCATGCTGGTGGTGAGTGATCCTACCGTCCTAGTAGTGTTTTGTGGTATTCCTTACCACTATATATTCCATTTCATATTCACTAATAAAAATCAAGTTCTATTCACATTTTTGTCTTTGTGTCTTCTGTACTTCTGCACCTCTCTCTAGCCACAACTAGTAGAGATTATTCTTCCAGGGCCGCAAGGTAAACACATAGCCTTCCCTGTCATCTAACTAAGACTTAGTACAAATCCAATTCTAAGGTTAGGATTTCCCGTTGTGTATCTGTGCCACGCCCCAGAACACAACAAGCCAATTCCTTCTTGGTGTCTATAATGAGGAAACCCACGCTCTCTGACGCTGCCAATTGGGATATGTTCCTCCCTGCTTCTCTCTTTGCTTATTGACTCAGTAAGCACTGAGTGACTGGTCAATCCCCTTTTTCCATGATGTATGGGTGTGAAGCCACAACTGTAATACCCTAGAATTGTGGGCATCACTTGGAGTATGTATGGTAGCAAATTGGAGAACTAAAAACCCATCAAGGCGGTGATTATGGGATACACTGTCATCAGCCAACGGAATACTTTGGCGTGTATGTTGAAGTGTCTGAAGCTCCCGTCAAAGTAGGTGAGGAGGTAGTAAGCAGACATATGCATGGCTATGAAGAGTGTCAAATGGGGGGATACCAGAGGCGGCAAGTTCCAGTGTGTGAAGAATTAAGTTGGTCAGTGTCGTGGTATGGATCATAACCTAGTCCTTCTGTGGAGGAGCCAAAGAACTCTGAACTCTGTTGATAGCCTCCAATCCCAAGGCAAGCTGTGAGTACAGCTGTGAAGATGAGGTGATTCATCTTCACTGGGTTGGAGGGTTAGTAGGGGCTTGATCTGTAAGTTTAACTGTAGTTGAAGTTGGAAATTTTACTTTATTGAGCGTATTAGTCTCAATAATAGCACAAGCTACTACTGAGAGGAGATCCTTTATTTATAGTGGGCCCCCACTTGCAAAGTTTTGCAAATGGGAGTAAAAACAGAGGACTGGAGTCCCCAAAAGTTTGGTCATGGGACTTGGGAATTGGTGTTTGAAGTGATGGCCAAACCCTTGTTTCTGGGCAATCTTTTGGGGTTTTAGAGGGTTCTGCTTGGGGCCAATAATTTCCTGTGGATGGGTGATCAGGTGGTGATGACAACTCTTGGCTTTGAACACTTCTATTTTTGGTTTGGGAGTGCTAGTTTGGTTAGAGTCTAGGCCTAGCTGATTGTTGCCATCCACCTGGTTCCATTGGCTGGAGGTCAAGGTATTTTTATCTTTGGGGGTTATTTTTGGCTTTTCCTCTATATTTTTAGAATTTGACCTGGGTTGTAAAATCTGAATTTGTCCTTCTTGGGCCCAAGAATTATTTTTAAAATTTTCCCCTGCTTCACGGGACTTTTCTGATTGACTGGGTGTCATGGTGGGTTTTGGTTGGCTGGGGAGTGGGCCCTGGGAGCTGGCAGTGGGGCCCGCTGGGAGCGGGGTGGGCGGTGGGTGTGCTGGCAGCTGAGTGGGCAAGCAGGTGGCCAGCAGGGCCCGGGTTGGCGGGCAGGAGGCTGGTGGCAGGCAGGTGGCTGGCCGGCAACAGGCGCTCTGGCAGGTGGGACGGGCGTCTGCGCGGTGGCTGTGGGCGCCTGCTTGGATGATAAAATATTCCGGTTTTTATGAAGTTCCGTTTCTTTCAAAAATTGATTTTTCTTTTCCCCTGATAAGGGGGGAAATTCATTATCAAATTTTGCCCCTTTATTTGGGCATTCTTTAACTTGTTTCCAGGGTTTTTCTTCAGCTAAAATCTGGTTTATTTCAGGAATATTCCTGACACAACCCCCCTCAATCTTAGGACTCCCATTGATCAAAGATGATGTGTCTGCAAATCCTGAGGCCCATGTCAAGGACTTGACTAATCATATCATCAATATTCAGGCAACTGCATATTCAACTGCCTATAAGGTCAAGACTTTAGAGCTATCCCCGTCCAATGCTTCTAGAGCCCCCCTCCCTGAGTATCAAGTAGGCAACCTGGTTCTCTACTATCAGAATTGTACAGGAGGTAGAGCCCATAAGCTAGACTCCCTATGTGTTAGGCCTTGTGAAGTCACCTTCAAGAAGGACATCAAGTATACCGTGAAGTTACTGTCCTCTGGACGTCCTTTTGCCCAAGTCCATTCCAAATTCTCCGCAAATATCAACTCCCTGTGTCCAATCTTGAGAGGGGAGACGTCAGAAATCACACCATTAATGCCATTTTGATATGTCCTTCAAATAATGATATATGCAAAGATTTGGTTGGTTTTGCTTTCAACTTCAGGAATTCCTTGCCTTCCGTAAATGGGTCTGATCCAATATCCACCCATTCTGGATTACCGTACCTGCCCTTGTCTGATCCTGGTATGACCTCACCCCAACATGATCCCCTCTGCCACTTTGTCTACCTAATGAGTGATCCTTACCCCTTGTCTACTATTTAAGTAGAATAATTTCTTCTAATAAAGACAAGTTTATCCACATTTGTGTTAGCTTTAATATTCTTCAAGCCTTTTCTTTCCTTTTTGCTAAAAGGAATACCTCATCTTGTATTCCAGGAAATTAAGGTATTTGCCCTTAATTTTGCCCTGAAGGCTAACCCAAGGCTAGCTTCAAACCTAAAATATTTTGTTATAAAGATTTCCCGCCTTATCCTCTTGGATGTTGTCCCCAGGAGCCAGACACAACACAGTTTTTGCCTCATCCCCTGGTGCAATGCGGACCTGGTTGTACCCCGCGGTGAGATCAATCTTACTAAAGACCTTTGCACCTGCAAGTGTGTCAAACAGGCTTTCAATCAACGGCAGGGGTACTTGTTCTTAACATTCACCTCATTCAAGGCGCGGTAATCTGTGACCAGGCAAAGGGACCCGTCCTTCTTAGCTATAAAGAAGACAACAGCCCCGTACGGAGAGAGCAAGGGAGAAATGAAGCACTTGTCAAGCGCGTCTACAAGGTGCTGGCAGAGGGTCTCATCTTCTTTTGGTGTAAGACAATATAAGGGACGTGCTTTAGGTAGCAACCCTTGGAGTTGTACAGCATGCTGGATCTTTCAGGGAGGAGTTAGTTGGTCCAGTGTTTTGCTAAAGATGTACTTATACTCCTCAAGGAGCGTGGCAAGTGCTGATGGAGATGAAGTGGTCAAGGGAGGGGCCACAGAGGGTTCAGCGCAGATAACTATGGCTGATAATTGGTTGAAGTTTAGTTTTCTCCCTTGAAATTGTACAAGCCTGTCTCTGTTATTCTGAAAAGCACATTATTGTGGAGTAAATTGCTCATATTGAAAGGATAGATCTGAAAACCCACCCCATTTCAATTGAGGGTGATTACAGATGTATCCCAGTTGATGTAGGGATAATTGTGACAAAGTCAGTCAAGGCCAGTAATTATGTTGTAGCTGAGCCCTTCCATAATTGCCCAGAGAGCTTAACCTGGATGTTCCTCATTCTCACAGAGAAGGGTACTGTCTCATGGGTAATTGCCACTTTACGGGAGTCAGCTACTTGCACTGCCTTGAATCTGCTTGGCATGTGGTCTAGTTGTTGAGAATCAGCAAACACCTGGTCAACTATAGCGTGGTTGGCCCCGGTATCTACCAATAGTTTGTGGGTATTCCCACAAAAACAGAAGGGATAAGCCAAGCGGGTTACTTTATTTGGAGAGTGGCTTTCTTGAAGCACAGGGTTTTTGTGAGAGAGGGGGGCTAAACTAACTAAGTTTGGCTCCCATCCCGGTGAAACAAACCACCAGGATGCCGCCCAATGGAGAACTGGGACAGTCGCTCAAAGGAGGGACCACAGGGAGGACACCAAGGACAGCTGAGGCAAGTATGCATTCAGGGCCATCAGCGTCAGCCCAGCAAGTAACCAAGGTGTACGGGTGGGGGCAAAGAGGGCCATTGTAGGCTTGTGAAGGGACGCCAAGCTACTCTCCTCCAGGTTGGGGAAGGGGGACAACAGCGCCTCCTCACCCACAAGAGCAAAGGAGGCATAATCATCACTACCCAAATCTAGGTCATTGCAGGTCAAGCTTTTCACTACAGCCTCCCTGGAATAAAGAAGGCTGCCAGGAAGGCTTAAGAGGCTAGATGGGTCTTCACTCATGAGGTGTGCGGAAGAGGAGATCTTTGACCACAGGTCTGGTGAGGTTGACCAAAGGAGGAGAAAGAAAGGGGCCACAGAAAATACAACAAATTTAATTGCTGGGAGTATCATGATGGTGTTCTCCTTAAAATTTTGGGGAGAATGGTATAATTTTAAAGATAATTAACAACCAAATTATACTAGGTGGGGTAGCCACAAGCAGAAAGGCAGAAGGAGCAACAGAACGAGTCCAGGGTACTTGGACACAAACGCAGGTGCCTTGGCAGGGTGTAAGATCAAGAAAACGGGTTCAGATTAAAGAAATTGACAAAAAACTCAAATTTACAGTAAGTATTATATGAATTTTAAATGAAACTTAGATTCAAACGTGTCTTTCAAAAACAAAAGCAAAACCAAGAAGGAGCATATACGCTCGAGCTTCTGCTAGGGGTGTCTGGGAAGAGGACAGGCTCAAACCAGGCTGCTGCAAGGTAAGCTTTTTGAGCACTACTAACACTTTAACTTTTAAACTAGGGGAACTCCAAACAGGGGGTTCCACAGATATAAAATTTAAAATTTTAATAGCAACAACTAAATTTTAATCTAATGGGAAAATAGACAAGCAGGGGACTGAAAGTCCCCTTGCTGCATAGAAAGGGATGGATTGCAAGGAAATTGGTCATGTGACAGTTGGCTTAGGATTCAATTGGCTGGCAGAAAAACTTTGCTGGATAAACCCAGAGGGACTGGAGAGCTTCACCCTAATTTACACAGTCTGATTTGATTGGCTAGAAGGGGTACTAGGCACTTGGAGTTCAACTGAGCTGTCAGGTGTCAATGTGTTGGCTCTTGATTGGCTAGCCCTGATAGTTTTCAAAAGTGGGCAATAACAGGCTAACAAGTAGTCTAAATTGACCAATGTTTCTTCCCAGGAGGGAGCAGCCAAGGGCAAGGAATCCACAGGGTAGGCTAGCACAAACCTCTCATCAACTGTGTGTGCTAAATCCTCTAAGGAATGAAGAGGTTTGGCTGACACTTTTGGGCTTTTATTGGTGTGGCAGGGGAAGATTGCACGGTCTAATGACAGAGGTGGCAGTGAATTTACAGTTGTCACTATGAACTTGGAAGACGTCAAGGGTTTCAACTTTGTGTACACTGTAGTTGCAGGGGTTCTTTGCAAGGAGGAATTGAGAGTGAGGGTCAAGTGGGGTTGTAGAACCTCTTGTAGTTATAACCCACAGGCTTTTCCCTGGTCCTCAATTTGTGCTAGCTGGAGTTCCCCCTTGTGGGGGCATTTAATCCCATTTTCTGCTGGTGGGGCTAGCAGCAGCCTACTTGGTTGTGGGCACTGCCAGGTGTTGAACAAGGTTGAGATGGAGCATCATTTGTGCGGCAGAAGCCCATCAAAGCCTGGTTTTTGGTCTCCACAATGGCCTTGTAACAGTCATCAATGGAGGTGCAACAACCTATGGGGACCCACTTACAGATATGGGGCTTGAGCCCATTGACTATCAAGGTCAGAAGCATGGCGTGCCTGTCAGTCACGGCTTTGGGGGTGGTAGCAAGATATTTAGGAACAGACCCAGTCTGTTTATTTGTCAGAAGGGGAGTTCCCACCACAATAGGTGAGAAAGTTTTGCTATAGCAGGACTTTGCAGTGTTCCTGAATAACACCCAGGTGACATCAATTTCTTGACTGACCCAGTTGGTAAACCACACAGCAGCGAGCCCCGTGAGGCGCCCAGACACAGTGGCAACCCACATGGACTCAGGAACCTGACAGATACAGAGGTGAGTTTTTATGGAGTGAAGCCAACTGACAATGTTGGCCCCTTTGACCCCACCCGCAAAGGATTTCAGATGGAGGTTGAGCATGCGCTGTGAAAGGTCCAACTGGGGAAGGGTGACGCTGGCGTCACACTGTCTAAAGCGGAGTCAATTATACACACTTGTAAGAACTAGCTGATATTTGTAAATAATGCACTTGTCAGGGATGTCCCCCTTGGGGATTGGCAGGAAGTTCTCTTGATGGGGAGTAGCCAAACAGCCTGTACTCTGTCCTTTCTTGGAGGGGATTTTTCTTTTAGGCAGGTATTGAACCTAACGCTGCTACCACTATTGCAACTGAACCAATGAGAGTTCAGTATTTGAATTGGGGAAGACAACAGTCCAATAGAAAGGACAAGAATGAATAAAATAAGGTATTGTTTATTGTAGAATATTGTGATTAATATACTATATGGGGAAAGCCACAAGGCCACAAGGGGGTGGCATAGTGGGGTGTTCCATGTAAGGTTTGAAGCCAAGGAATAACTTGTGCGGGGATCAGCAGGTCAAATTGATAGCGCTCTTAATTAGGAGAAAGTGCACACAATTTGATATTGCCATCATATTGGTTCATGTTGTTAGATATGTCAAGGGGTAACTCATTGAGCGCCCCCTGTGTATTGTAAGATACATTGGCAGGAAAGTCTGGAAAAATGGTTGCAACATTCCCTTCTGTATTTGCATTGTGTAAGTGCTTTCATACTTTTTGTGGTATTGTAGCAATGTATGCTACCTGGTTGTCATAAGAATCCTGGGACCTGACAGCAAGGGCCCTGTCAGGGCCCAGAATGCCCAAGATAACCAGCTGGCATATCTGGCTACAGCACAACAAACTATGTGAAAAAAAATTACCAATTTTCTTTCTAGAGGAACCCCCTTTTTGACCGCAAATGGCCAGAAGTTTGCAAGGGCCATATGTTGCAGAACCCTGGTATTGACATTAAATACAAAATTGGGCCCTGTTATGTTGATAAATGGTAAATTGTACAAGCAATCACTTGACTGATTTCTTGCAGGCTCTATTAATAGCTTTGGCACCTTGACAGGCTGCAGCCAAACCCATCATTAGGAATAAGCAGCCAATGTACACCCATCCCTAGGCCCCAACACGCAATTTCCCAAGAAAATTGCTAATATCACTGAAGATAATGCCACCAGACCTCTGGTAGCACAAAAAACTAAGTTATTCCCAGTAAGTATAAATAATGAGAAAGAGAAGCCTTCTTCACTGTAGACATCATCATAATAAATGTCTTTTACGCCCAGGAACCATTATTTGATTGCAGTAATTGTTTATTTTTGCTCCAATAGAATTATTCTTATTGAATCTTTACGTGACCAACAAAACAATATTCACACACTTTCCTTACCCACTTGGCTCTGCTCCCATTTCTTTGGTTACACTAGCTTGCGCCCATGACTTGGAGTTCTACCATCACCACTACCTGGATCTCCCTCCTGGCCATTATAGAGGTCAGATTTCAACAATTATTAAGGAGATACCAGCCACCCCTCCCTTGCCAGATGCCCTTCCTGTCCATGATTTCAACAAACTAGGTTTTTTTTATATTACAGTGTTGGGTCTAGCCAATCAGGTTGTGCTCCACACTGGAAGTTGGCATCCCTGGGCCACTGCTGTAAACTATCTCATCAGGATTGCTCCTATTGTGTACATAGCCTTCTAGGCGCAGCCTACCTCTCCTGTGGGAGTCCAGCCAGATTCTGGTATGAGCTGTGACAGGAGAAGTAAACACAGGGCTGATCCTTCAGGCCAGGGCAACACCCTTCTCCTTCTTCTGATTCCTCATCATCATTCTTTTTTCCTTTTTTATCATATGAACTTGAGTATTGTCTGGGTTTATTGATATGCAGATGTAGGATGGCAATTTTGTCTTGAAGGGCAACTACCTGTTCAACAAAAATCACTACTTGAGTATAAGACTGGGAAGCAGCTACATTTTCACCAGTTTGTGCATCTTGATAACAGTTTGTGGCCTTAATATTGACAATAGCTCCCAAAATATTGGGATATTTTGCAGGTATGCCCTCAGGAGGAGGAGTAGGGAGCACTAAAGGAGTAAAGACAAATGTATCATCAACATATTAGTGAAGCTGAAGTAACACTTCAGTGAAGGCAGCTTTTTCATGCTCCCAATTGTGTTGCAATTTATTGCCCCAGTTGTCTATGTGGGATCCTATTAGGACAAATTGAGAATCAGAGTGTTCCTTAAATTATTGAGTTCTCCGCTAGAGTCTCAAAGTCATAAAAGTAGCTCAGGATAGTATCTTCTACCTGTCTATGTTACACATTATGATAATCAACTAATTTACATAGGCAATTATGTATGTAGCTAGGGAGGAACAAGCAAAGATTGCAGAGGGATAACATCAGATATGCCTGAGACACTAAATAGTCTCTTTGATTGTCAGAGATGAGCGCTAAAAGACTTTGGGTCCACTCCTGGTAGTCCATATTCTGGTCATGATGATTTGATACATCAGTGGCCACTAAAGCTAGAAGTTGGGATTGGGACCCCATAGTTAGTTGATAATAGACCAGGGCAGGCTGAATGAAGCAGTTTACAAGCACACCAATTGTTCCCATGGATTCCATCAAACTAGGAGGGAGCCCAAAATCTAACAGAAAGTAGTATAGGTCATCAGAGGGGGTTACTGCAGACAGAGCACATGAATAGATTTTATTTGACTTGTACTCTATTGTAGGAGGGGACAGCCAGATTCCCATACTTGATCATAGCTAAGCAAGAAGATTGAAATGTGGCCCTTGAGGACCCATGCAGCTACACTAGCATCATAGATGTGTGTGGCGCATCAGAGAGATCTTCTTTAAGAGAGTTAAAGGAAACTTAAGGTAAGCTTGGCTCTTCTATAATTATAGAAAAAGTACTAGAGAGCACACAGGGAATATATTAACCAATGTGATAGCATCTTCTGTAGTGAGCATCATTTTTTGTGTTTGGCTCTTGGGGACAACATCCAAGAGTACATGACAGGAAACCTTTATTGCAAAAGTTAAAAGGGTTGAAGCTAGCCTTGGGTTAGTCTTAAGGGAGAAATTAAGAAAGCATACCTTAATTTCCTGAAAAGCAAAAGAAGATCTTTCCCTTTAGATAAAAGGAAAAAGAGGCGCTGAAGTAAACAAGACCAACACAAATGTAGAAAGATTTATTTTCATTTGAGAATAAATCAAAGCTTATAAAGCAAGTTAGAGCACTGATCACTTTTTAGGAAGTCAGAGGGGGTGAAGTGTCCTATCATGGTACTGGGATCAGAATAAATCATGTGATACAACTCATAATGCATGAACATTTATAAAGCCCAATTTAAGTAAATGAGACTATCATTAAAGCCAAACACAAAACCAGTTATATCTTTTCAGCTATCAAAATTTTCAGGTAATATTGAAATAGTATGAAAAGTGTGATTAACAACAGACTGCATTGTGATATTTTGTGTTTTATCATATAGGTCATTATTTTTCTTGTTATGCCTAAGAGCTGGACTGATTATTTTATAACTTAATTACATTATTAATATTCAAATTATTAAGAAAGATTAAAATACAATCAATGTCAAATATTTAATTGATCTTGGGCTTAGATATTTTTTAAAAAATAATTTATCAATTTTAGAATTGAAAATTGCACCTTGTAATATTGCTGAAAATATCTTAAGTGCTACTACATACTACAAGCTAAAATATTTATGATGAGTTGCATGGGAGATTAATAGCAGCCCCAAAGCTATAAATGCTATTACCCTATCTTTGGCTCATCATAAATATTCTTAGTTTGTTTCAGAAAAAAAGGTTGTTGTTTTTGAAAGACTGATAACTCTATTTAAAATACACCCTCTAGTAAGCTGCCCTACTTCATGAACTTGCCCTAGTACACCACTAGCATCTTCTGATATTTTTGTTTCTCTGGTATCATCACGTGATTTCAAATGATAAGTTATCTCAGAATATTCTGAGAAACTTTCAAATGTTAAAGGTGAAGTATACAACTTCCCATCTTTCATCAAATATGAAAGATTTATGCGCAGATTTTTAACTTCAAGCTCTCTTTTTATAGGCCAACTTTTCTTTCAT